>CM070746.1:256923-349423 GCA_036346245.1 Bonia amplexicaulis | reverse complement strand
CATGGCAGCTTCATCTACCGTACGTCATCCTTTCCAACGATGCCTAGCTTCTTCATGAGCACATAGGGTTCACTTTGCATTGCATGGAGTCACCTCTCTTTGGCTTTTGAAGCTAGGTGTAGGACCAGTACGGTAACAGAGGGGGTGAATAATGCCTTCAAAAAATTTTCTAAGTATTCGTCAATCAACACAAAAACTAGCAAACCAAGGAACCAAAGACCCGAGAACTTCAGGCTTCAGGCGATCAGATCGGCTACAGGGCGGTCTGACCAGTGCCTGGCTATCAGACCGCCAGCACCACGTCAGTTTGACCGAAATTAATATGTGTTAGACCATGTGGCTAAGTCTAGAATATTTTGGTGATAAATAATTGATAATAGTTAATTTGTGATGATGAATAATTGGTAATTTTGTTTAGCGTTGTTATGCGAGTTGTGTCGCGTGTGTGATTGATGTTGGTCAAATTTGGACGAACTTGTGCGGAAGAATGTTCTTTGGTCTTTGCATGTGCGGGTTGGGTGTGGAGATGGTCATGGTCGGTGACGAGGAAGACCGAGACTAGGAGGGGAATCTGAGGTCCAGGTGGTCGAGGATGTCATGAGATGGTCGGGCTCACGATGGAGCACATGAAGATCAAAGGTGAATGCGTGCTAGTGTGATTGAGACTTTCCATCTATGATTGATTTAGCATCCCTAATATATTATATATCATTGCACTAGCACACATCTAAAAATAATTCAAAGACAGAGAAACTAGATGCCCAGACACTTCGGTGTCGTATTTCAGCGTTATATATATATATATATATATATATATATATATATATATATATATATATATATATATATATAATGGAGATGATTGGCCTGATGGATAATGGAGTGTGGGTGGCGTTGCATTGTTGATGGAAAGTCTTGATTGGTGACTCGTATTGAGAAAAACGATTGGATGAAGGTCGTGAGCAGAGATAACCTTGATTGACGGAAACGAGCCGGCGGCATGTGTCTATTGTCGTCGAGCCTTCAGTCGACGTGAAATGATCGCCAGCGCATCTGCTTTTTATCCCATCGCCAGCGCATCGCATCTCACGGATTTCTTTGGCCACCAATGACCTGTCTTCGCTCATTGGTCTGCACCTGACGACGTCGTGACCAAAGCGATCCGACTAGCACTCGGTTTTGCGTGTTGCGTAGGGTTGCGTACAGAAGACCGCGTGGAGACACCGCGCGCGCGCACGACGGATTTCCTTGCGGCACCAAAGTTTCTGACCTGAAGTGTACGTGCACGCAGAGGTTGCTACCAAAAGAAGCTTCGTCCATCAGAAAGCGACGTACTGTTTCTGAAGACATGAATCATCTACAAATTATTATTCCTATTTATTTTTGCTGTTTTTTGCTTTTGTGTTTTTTTACGAAGTTAGCAAGTTGAAAAATTACGAGACAGTAGGTTTTAAAGAAAAAGCTTCCGTTGCAAATTACAATCATTCATCCCTTCCGATTGCTATCGACGATCCTACAGGTGAAAGTATAACATAGAACGTTGCATTTTTTTTGTAGCTCTTCACTCCACTTAGCATTATACCACTTATTGCCATAAATAGTTTCGTGTTCTTCACGCAATCATTAGTTAATAAATAGTCCCTTTCGCCTTTTATGGTTCATAATATTGCTACTTGATACGTTTCTTGGTTTAGCCTTACATATTATTCATCTTGGTAATTATTTGGTTCATATTAAATTTAATTTATGGTTGAGTGTTTATTCTTGAAGTCTAGCTGTTGGTAATACTTGATTATTGGTTAAAATTGGTAGCGATAGTAGTTGTGAGTAATTTCTTGAGTTTTTTTTAATCCGATGTGTTATATGATTTTCATGTATTTAATCTAAATGTTTAAAAATATATCAATAGATAAAGTCGAAAGCTATCACTCGTGGTCGTAAGTCAAAAGCTATCGAGGACACTTGGTGGTTGTATGTCAGAATACATCGACCATTGTTCATGGTCGTAAGTCGACATACATCGACCATCACTCATGATCGTAAGTCGGAAGCCCTCGACCACACCTCGTGGTCGTAAATCAGAATACATTGACATCGCTCGTGGTCATAAGTCGGAAGACATCGACAACACCTCATGGTCGTAAGTCGAAAGCCGTCGACTATCGCGCGTGATCGTTGGTCGGGAGCGGGGCGACCATCCCTGGTGGTCGTAAGTAGGCAATGGTCGACCATCCATCGTGGTCGTAAGTCAGAAGACCTGGACCACACCTCGGGGTCATAGGTCGGGAGGCATCGACGACACCTCATCGTCATACGTCAGAAGCCATTGAGGACACCTCGTGGTCGTACGTCGGCAGACATCGACCACACCTCATGGTCGTAAGTCGAGAATCCATCGACTACACATCATGGTCATAAGTTGGAAGCCCTCGACCACACCTCATGGTCGTACGTCGGCAGACATCGACCACACCTCATGGTCGTACGTCGAAAGCCATTGACCACACATCGTGGTCATAAGTCGGAAGCCATCGACCACACCTCGTGGTCGTAAGTCGGAAGCCATCGATTATCACGTGTGATCGTAGATCGGGAGTGGTTGACCATCGCTTGTGGTCGTACATTGGCAGCGGTCGACCATCGCGTGGTCCAAAATCGGGAGCCTTTGACTAGGGCTCGTGGTCGTAAGTTGAAACATATCGAGGACCTCATGGTTGTAAGTCAGAAGACATCGACCACACCTCATGGTCATAAGTCGGAAGACGTCGATCATCGCGTGTGATCATAGATCGGGAGCCGTCGACCATCGCGCGTGATCGTTAGTCGAGAGCCGTCGACCATAACCGCTACGACCACGACCACAGGTGCTACGATTACAACCATGACCGCTACGACCATGGTCATGTATCAAGGGACACATATACTGACTCTTACACATATATGCTTACAGAATCTTACATACTTTGGCTCGTAAGATCGAGTCTTTATTTAGGATACATAGATAATTACACACATATGCTTATAGACTTACATACTCTGGCTCATAAGATCGAGTCTTTATTTTGGATATATAGATACACACATAATTATACAAGACAAACATATACTTACTGACTCTTACATATTCTGACTTTTAAGAGTCAAGATACTACTTATGTACACTACATCGTGGAGTGATAGTGAAGGGACTTTGATGGAACTACGACCATGGCCACGAGCGCTAATACTTACAACCATGACTTCTACGACCGCGGCTACTCTTAGTCGCAATGACTACACACAAACTGCGGTCGCTCTGACAACACACACCGGTCGTAACGACTTAACACACACTGGTCGTAGTGACCGCACACACAAACTGGTCAGAACTACCATGGCGTATCAATTCGAAACTTCGACCACAGCGCATCTAATCAACTCGAAGCTTCGACCATGGCTCATCATCTCGATGCTTCGACCACGGCTTCTCACTTACTCGGAGTGTTCGACTGTGACTACCGCAGCTTCAACTGTTGCTACGACCATGGCTTCGGGGACTGCTTTGACCACGGCTTCGAGTGTGGTGGCTTCGACCACATACAAATCATCAAGATTAACAAAAACCTCACTTTGCAAACACACACAGAGTACAAAGGAATCGTCAGAACCGTCACAACAAAGTCACAAGGCATATGCACCGAGTAGCTAGCTGATCGAGAGAGGGGAAAAATTTGCGGGTCTCTCCAAGCAGAGCGACGACCAGCTTGGGAGACCAAAATTACTAGACAGCGTGATGGGCTCTGAGCAAAGAGCAGGAGGAGGTAGAGAGGCTCACCGAGCGAGCGACCGCTGGGTGGCGCGGCAGGGGGAGAGCCACGTGGGCATGCGCAAGAAGAGGAAGCCGCCACCGCTGCGCGGCACCGAGCAACGATAGCAGCAGGGGCAGGTGCGGCAAGGGGAGGAGAACCGTGGCGACGCAGCACCGCGGGGGGTGGGGCGAGGAGGGAGCAGGGGTGGCCATCAGATCCAATGGCCGCCGTCTACGAGTGCTCATCTCTTGGATTCATCGACCGTCATCGATCGCTGCCTTCTAGATCCACCGACTGTTGTCGCCGAGCATGCCTCTCGGATCCACTGGCCGCCATCATCGAGCGCCCTTCTCTACAATCCACCGGCTGCTGTCAACGAGCGTCGTGCCACCGAATCGCTTCACCGCACTGTTCGTGTAGCGAAAAATCTTGGTTGGAGGGGCGATGGGAGATGGGGCGGCGGCGGTGGGGAGAGACCCGGTGGCCAGTGAGGGAGAGGGGAGATGTGGTGGTGGCAGTGGGAGATGCCCGATGGGCGGCGAGGAGGGAAAATGGAGATGAGGTGATCTGCTAAGGAGAAAGCGTGGGAGAGAGATCTGTAGAGAATTAGAGAACATAATAACCGAAGGTGGAAGTGGAGAGAATGGACAGTTAACGAGAGAGAGGGGATATATATAATCAAGATTCCTGTGTTCAGATCGGATGGCTGAGAAGAGACAAAGAATACATTAACGATAACTAACTCCTCTTTATATAATAGTAAAGACACGTCACAAAATATCCGTCAACGATTTCTCGGTCAAACACACCTATTCCTTCCAACTCCTCCCACACGCCCATTTATTATCGATAACCCTCTACTACATCTACGCAGTTGCTCTGCTCTAGAGACGAGAGATATCAGGAGAGATGGGTGGATCCGGGAACAAGGGGAAGCCTCGCGCGATGGCGGCGGTGGAGGAGGTGGACATCTCCGCCATCAGGTACAAGCCGACGACGCTCCAGGCGCCGCACCTCACGGGGTTTTCTCTCAAGGTCTTCGTCTGGCTCATGGAGTCCCCGCTGCTCGGCACCCTCATCACCTCCCTCCTCAAGGCGCAGAACAACATCACGCAGGTAGGTTGGTACCCTACTCCGTTCGTATTTGATCCTCAATTCCAATTCCTTGGTTCCTTGCTCTCTTCGCCTGCGAATGGTGTGAGTGACTCATAGCTCTTCCTTCTATCTTCTTTGCGGCCAGATGCTGCAGAAGACGGTGATCCCGGAGCGCCCCATGTACTACCCGGAGTACCCACCACAGGGTAACAATTCCTAACCCTACTCCATTCCCTTCCCCTTTTTCGTTGGTTCTTGAGCATGACAAGCAACTAGGATGGCACAATCAGGGATTTTTGGAAATTTCCAGTGGCATGTAAGGAATTAACCCTGAAAATTAACTACCTGAAAAAAAAAGGCACAGAAAGACTGCTCCTTTCTTTCTTTCTTTGCTAGCGCGAAACATGCATGCTGCAAAACCACACCTGACTAATTTGCTCAATCCACCCACTCAGATATTCCAACCGACGATTTGCACCCCAGTTTTTGGGCCTCTCACATTCTTCTTACTCATGGTGTGCTGCTAATTGGTGCTGCTGGTCCTGATTTGCCAGAGCCGGAGCAAGGAGTTGTGCTCGTGGGGGAAGAAGACAGGGACCCTGTGGAGAGAGTCGAGCAAGCACTGCAGTGCCTCCCCCCGTATGACCCCTCCGTGCGTTGGACAACAACAGAGGACGAGCAAACCCCTTTTCTCTACTGGAAGATTCGCGACTTTGCGCATGCCTACCGGTCTGGGATCACAACACCGTTAGCTGTGAGTAGCTCACTGAACAGAGCGTTGCTTGCTTCTATGATTGCCCTCCTGCAACTATGCTGTTCAACCTTGCTTCGTTGCATATTTAGGTTGCCGAGCATGTCATTGCGGGTGTGGAAGAGTGGAACAACAAGAAGCCTCCGATGCCGATGCTGATCTATTTCAACGCAGATGATCTGAGGAAGCAAGCCGAAGTTTCCACAAAAAGATTTGAGCAAGGTTTACCCAACTTCGCTACTTTGGTTCTTCTCTAACAGACTAAGACTATATTAATATTTGACCAGCTCATGATATACATATTCTTATCTTTGAAATGAACTGGCTTCAGGTAGAAACTCCATTTGCCTAGCTATATCCCATTTTCTTGATATGTGTTGCTTCTTGTGCCCAGGAAATCCGATTTCCATTCTGGATGGAATCTTTGTTGCCATTAAGGATGACATTGACTGCTTCCCATATCCATCAAAGAGTTGGTTTACTCGACTGGAGCTGCCATTTTGCTGTGCCCAAGAACTGTATATCATGTTTTCTTTGGACTGCAGGTGCTACCACATTTTTCGACAAAATCCGCACTGTGGAGAAAGACGCAGTCTGTGTTGCTCGTCTGCGGAAATGTGGAGTGATCTTTATCGGGAAAGCAAATATGCATGAGCTAGGCCTTGGGGTAACTGGAAACAATCCAAACTACGGGTATGGTTAATGATTCTGGGGCTGCCAGTTATGTTTAAAATATACTTAGTTTGTGGCTAGAGAACAGCTGACTGTTTTCTTTTTTTGTTAAAAGTTGACAAATTCAACACTTAGAGCACTTCTGGGTGTTGATTAGCAAATTCCTGCTTTCTGTTTGAACCAAAGGGTGTATTTGTTGTCACTTAATGCATGGATTAAATCATTTTCTTCCCTTTTCTTGCATGCGACAAACATAAGAAACATCCAACGACATCTATGTGATTATCTTGCCCTGCCTAAAGTCTGCTAACGGAAAAAGAAATCATAATATTTTACTAGTTATTTCCTAGAAGCAAACTCAGTTGAGCTTTAGTAAAGCTCGACAATCTGAATTCTGGAATGCACATGAACATTCTGATCCAGTAGTCTCATCTAAAACCATTACATTATTAAGGCCCAAAAGAAACAGAATCCAGAATTTCCATTCATCATATAATCTTTATCCAGTTTATTGTTTTCTGATGCTTACCTCTTCGTCTTTGTGTTTTCTTAACCTCTTTTGCAGGGCAGCAAGAAATCCACATTCAATTGATAGATATACTGGTGGTTCTTCATCTGGTCCAGCTGCACTAGTCTCATCAGGGTTATGCACAGTAGCAATTGGAACAGATGGTGGAGGTCTGTGCATATAAAGCTGTAAGATTCATTGTCGCTAGATTCTTGTCAGTACTGATCTCCAGTTACTACCTTTATTTTTGCCACAGGTTCAGTTAGAATTCCATCTTCACTCTGTGGCATTGTTGGTTTGAAGACAACATATGGGAGGACGGATATGACTGGGTAACTAAGAGAAGTTCCAACACACTGGATATTTACCATAGTGGTCCTTTTAGGCATCATAATTTTGTATGTATTAGAATACCTTTCAACATCACTTCACTAAAGCTGGTTTAGTCCTATGTTAACATTCCAGAGTCCAGACATTCTGAAACTGCTTTTTATGTTGTGGTATTGTCCAGCAATCAAGTAAACAAGGTTGCTGAGTTGTTTTTTTTATGCTTATCTTGCACTGGATCTGATTAGAAAATCATTTGACATTCATTCAATTTATACATGATTAGATATCTTGTTTGCAGGGCACTTTGTGATTGTGGGACTGTTGAAGTTGCTTCTCCTCTTGCAGCCTCAGTGGAGGATGCTATGCTAGTGTAAGCAGTTTGTCCGGCTAGATGAGATGATGAGATCGCATAAGTCTGTTAAGCTTACGTATCTTGTTGATAAAGTTGGAAGTTTGTCAACACTCTATTTGCTTTTATGATATAAAAGATCCTTAAGGTTAACTTTCTTGTGGATAGAACTGAATTCTTGTCAACACCCTCTGCTTTTAAGTTATTTTTACTACTTTAACACTGCTGTATGGCATTTCAGGTATTCTGCAATTGCAGGCTGTAGACCTACGGATAAGCTTACTCTGAGACCTGTAAGATATTTTCTGTTCTATTTTTTCCCACCTGTTAAATAAAATGCTGAAATGTCTTTCATGTTACTTCTATGCCATTGCACTACACTAGACCTTTTGTTTCTTTTCAATGAGGAACTGCATAGACGTTAGTTTGCTGTTGCATTGCTGCATGATAGCAAACAAGAATGTGGTTGTTTCTCTAAAAGAAATTTAAACCCCATAGCGCGGCAACCATAATGCAGTCATATGTTTACCTTTTCCATTGTTTCCAAGGATGCATGATAACTTAACATTTTGATGCTGACCTTATGTTATGGTAGGGAATAAGCTAGGAAGGCTTAAGATCGCCCTCCTTGCGGAGGCTTTGATCTGGACACCAACCGGTTTAGAACTTGACTGCTTCATTGCTTGATTATGAATTGTGAGGCTCTTCTCTTTATATAGATGAGGTTAGCCCCTAACAATATGGAAACTAACACAATCTAATGCAACCAATCAACTAAAATAATATCATATCCATACTATCTAAATATAAAGATATGTATCTAACTATTCCTAATATAAAAATATGCATTCAACTTTTCCTAATATGAAGATATGGTAAGATTATATCCTAAACAGCCGCTACAGGACCGTGCTACAGTAACACACGGTACTCTTCATGCTACAGTACTCACGATGCTACAGTTCCGCACCGTAACACTTCATCCCTCGCGGCGAGATAGCTTGTCCTCGAGCTGTCAGGTGGCGGGCATGGGCTAAGATCTTTGTGTCTGTCCCCCACGGACTAAGACCTTCGTGTCCCTATGTCGACGAAATGACACAATGCCGCCGCGCGGCGTGGAAGATGATCAGCGAAGCCCCGATGCACGATAGCGAGGATAACAACCTTCTAGTTTTGGTTGGTGTCGCAGGAGTTGCCGGTGGCAAGGGCAAATGGTGTAAGGCAGTAGCATCCTTTTTGGCCCGAGATGCAATGGTTGTGGGAAAGATGCGACGACGTCGCTGATTCCCACATGACAACCGTTGCGTTCAGTATCTTCGAAGGCACGGTGTCGGCCGGCCACAAGGAGAAAACCGCTGGCTGAAGCGTTGGTGACGAAGGCAGGCGTGGCATCAGTGGCGACGTTGGTTCTGGCGGCAATGTGGCCAGTGCCAATGCCGGCGTCGGTGAAGGTGGTGGCAGCATAGCCATTGCAATGGCACGCAACACCTCTTGTTGCTCCTTCAGCTTGTCCATCAATTCCATAGCCTTCTCGAATAGGACTATTAGCTCCTTGTTGCTAGCCTTCAAGCTCTTCAAGCTGTCTAGGATAGATAGTGCGGCACCGGAAGCCATGGTGAGTGGCTCTGATACCAAGATGTTATGGTGGGGATAGGCTAGAAAGACTTAAGATCGCCCTACTTGCGGAGGTTCTGATCTGGAGACTAACCGGTTTAGAACTTAACTGCTTTATTGCTTGATTATGAATTGTGCGGCTCCTCTCTTTATATAGATGAGGTTAGCCTTTAACAATATATAAACTAACACAATCTAATACAACCAATCAACTAAAGATAATATCATATCCATACTATCTAAATGTAAAGATATGTATTTAACTATTTCTAATATAAAGATATGTATCTAACTTTTCTTAATACGAAGATATGCTAATATTATATCCTAAACAGCCGCTACAGGACCGTGCTACAATAACACACGGTACTATTTGTGCTATAGTACTCACGATGCTACAGTTCCACACCGTAACACCTTAATGCATCCCGTCGGGCTCACAGCTACTGCATTTCTTTCTGTTTTCCTCCCTACAGTCAGCGCTCTGTGTCCCTAATTTGTTGACCCCTGACAACAGCAATATCCTGCAATCAGTGAAAGTGGGAAAATATACAGAGGTACATTTTTTCACTTTTAAGGACTATCTTGGTATGTATATGCTTGTTCATAAATAAAATTTTCTTTTGTAGTGGTTTCATGATGTTTCCGACTCTGATATTTCAAATACTTGTGAGGATGCACTTAACCTTCTTTGCAGCACCTTCGGATGTCAGGTGAGCCCATCGCTATCTCAACATACCTTACATGATAGCAATACAGTTTTCTAGCTTCAGCACCTTCCGGATGTCAGCTCACAGGTCTTACACCATTAGATGTACAATCTCTTCTCTGAGTGGAAGCATTTGCTTATTGATCAGGTTTTCCACATTTGCAGTTCGTACTTGTGTGTACATCAATAAATGCTGCAATACTTCCATTAATGGTTATGTTGAAATAATAATGAACTGTAAATGATAAAGTGTCCATGTTGAATATTGTTAACAACTCCTGTAAGTTGTAACTGATTATTTAGCTGCATCATCTGGAGCTGTTAGGTTGCTAACGAGCAGTAGGAGCAAAGCCCACAAATTTTCAAGCTACTGAATGATTATGATGAGATGCCTTTTCTGATGATATGGTATCTACTAGATGAGCTGATTCTACTCTTTTTTGATATCTCGGCTTATGAGTGCTGGTTAACCTTTTTTAAGATAGAAGAGATAATATTACCAGAGCTGGAGGAGATGCGTACTGCCCATGTTGTGTCAATTGGCTCAGAATCATTCTGCGACCTGAATCCTCATTACCAAAAAGGGTACCCGTATTTTCTTTGATAAATATCAGATTCTCAATTACTCTCAGGAAGAGTTGCTGAAAATTTTCGTTTCAAGAGGAACTAGCTCTTGAAATTAATTGTCACTGAGAGGCTGAAAATCTTTTGTTTGCTTGTATTTGCTCTTCTGTACTATTGATCACATTCTACTAATATCTTCCAGGAGGCGAACTGAATTTACGCTAGATACTCGAGCAAGTTTGGCACTTTTTGGTTCATTCACTTCAACAGAATATGTTGCTTCTCAACGTCTAAGGTGAATAAGAGTATACATGTAGCTGAGCTGATTTTTTTTTTTTTTTGCATCATAGTGGACTTTTTTGTCCTCCAATCTTATTCAGTTATGGGAATTTTTGAGCAACCACTTCCATCGTGATTGTCTATTAGACAGAAAAGCTAAGGACTATTAAGATTTTAAGATGGCCTAAGATAATACAAGAAGATGATCAACCAATGGATCAAAAAGAAAACATATCTACTCTTACGAACCCACAGGCTTCCACAAGCCTCCTCCAGCGTATGTTAGTTAGGTTTACTTCGGAAATACCATAAATATCTAGTAACAACCCTGTGCATTACTAAATATTTTTTCGGTTTCATTCCATGAAAAGATGACTTAATTTTACGTTGGCTCGCCAAGCCTAACACAACCCGCCTCCTTTTTCCTGTGCATTACTAAATATAAATTCCTAAATTCAATTCCAATTCCACGTAATTGAACCCTGTTACTATCTCTATCTATGTTACGTCCAAGCTACTGGTTCTTGATCTAGTGTTTTTCTAAGAGGCAAGTATAGAAATAGGATCTGCTTTATTTTTAATTTTTTTTGAGCTGGAAATAGGACCTGCTTTATAGAGCATTTCTAACGACAGGTTATGGGGTACTACTAAACTAATGTTAATTGTGTAAATATTCTTACTGACTAACAATAACTACTAGAAGTTGTGCGGCTTCCATTTTTCCTTATGTGCTATTAGAAACTGCAGATAACTAAAACCACGTGCTGATGTGAATCCCTTTATTTCATTAAAGGCTAGTAGGATCTTGATTATACTCTAGAATATGGGATGTAGCAAAAACCAATTTAGCCTACTAGTTTGTTACATACTGACACTTACTAAATGTTCTGACTGTTGCACAAATTGTGGATATTGAAGTGTTATAAAAAATCACATGCCACATACTTGTTGTATGACAAATGCAATTAAGTCTTGAGTCTAAACTGTAAACTATATGTTTCTATCTCTTATATTTTGCCAAATGTGTGCTCATGGTATCTTTCATGTGGCTTGTATAGGAGAAGGATAATGTACTATCACATGGAAGCTTTCAAGAAGGTTGATGTCATAGCAACCCCTACAACTGGGTAATAGATGTTGAAATTATTATAATTGATCTGTATATAATTTAGATGGTCTTACCTATTTCTGTTACAGTGTTACTAATGTTATGCATGCTTCCTCCATACTTTTTTTTGGTTTAGTCAACAAGGCTAATGCATGAAGAAAGTTTCTACTTTTCTAGTTTCCAATGGATGGTAGTAGTTCTAGGCAATCTTTATTTTCTAACATTTATTGCAAACACCAAGAGGGATGAGCATGTTTAAGAAAATGAAAAGGCGGGTGACTCCTGATTCCTGAAAGTTTTTCAACTAAGTAGTTCATCTACCACATCACCTGTGAACCAGCAAATACATGAATTGTCGGTTCCTGGAGCTCTTGCATCTCCTTAATTTTGATGAGCACAGTAGTCAGATGCCATACCTATTGTGAGGATAGTCTAAATGATAGTCTTAAAATTTTAATTTGAGAAAGGTCTGTAGAGTTATACACAAGCATAACAGTGTGGTATAGCTAAATTATGACCTTGCAGTTTCTGACTCAAATGAAACGCATCATGCTAGATAATATCTGTGAACTTGTTTGGGGCTGGGGCCCTTAGGCCTGATCGAGGTTTCCCTGGACCCCTGCAGCACAACGACGCCTCCATATATTACAGGAGGGAGATGAGACTCGGAACTTCTTGTTTATTTCTTGCTTAATGCTAACGATTACAGGAGGCCTCCATATATAGTGGGCTTTCCTAACAAATATAGATAATCAATATAAACAATATCTTGCCTAACTATGATACAAGGTACCAACTAATGCAACTACCGTAATCTGTAACTTGACAACCAAGTTGCTGCTGCTGCTCCCTTGCTCCATCACATGAACCCTAATGGGCTGCACATGACATGACATATAATAATTCACAGTTCAGAATAGTCAGGAATAATTGACATAACTAACCAATAGGTGTTTATCTATGGTCCCTAGAATGACGCATCCCAAATTTCAAGAAGTGTTTGTGTACTTTTGCCTCTTTTATCATATCTGTTGTCTATTGCTATAAGAACTAAGAAGATGAGCTATTTTTTTCAGCATAACTGCACCAAAAATACCACTGAGTGCTCTGAAGTTAGGAGAGTCTGATTATGTTGTATCAGGTAAATTCTGTGCACTTTATTGTTTTTAGCCACCTTCACTAGCTCTTTGACATGTGGAAGTACAGCTTACCTCAAGTTCAGCTTTCTTTTGATCCATGTTAACATGCTGTATAAAACCTGCTGAAATCTTGGTGTGAAATAATTGTTATTTAACACAGAAAGTTGTGTTGCGTTTGTAAACAAGAGAAAAAAACCGCTCTATATGGTATGTTTACTCGAGTTTGATTGCTCAATAAACTGTTCAGTCTAGAAAGAAAGGCGAAATTCATAGTGTTCAGTCTTGAAAGAAAGGTGAAATTCATAGGGGAGAATTCATTAATTCCTTGGTGTAGAGGGCACCATGGCTGGTAATATACAGGGAACCTTTCTTCCTATTTGGAGTCTAATAAAAATTAGCTACACAATATGGAAGTAAATCTGTTAAGTTGATCATCTATATGAGTTTATCAGTTCACTAAGTAAAGGGTATATTCCTATTTTGATGCTAAGTAAAATATCATTGCTTTGTTCTACAGAGATCAAATACACATTTTATGTTTCTGATACTGCCCCTTTATTGCAGCTTACCTGATGCGATTTGTCATAGCCGGGAACCTTCTTGGTTTGCCAGCCATTACTGTGCCTGTAAGTGGTATCATGACTCATGACTGAGTATGTATTGCATCGTATAGTCAGCATTATGGCTGAACTGATAAATTTTGAATTATTGATGTATAAATATTTAGATACAACATTGGTACTATTTCCAACAAACAGAACTCTTGTGAAAGGTTTTAAAATAAAATATTGGATAATATTCAGCATTTTAGTATAATATAGCTCACATACAGGAAAAAATTGTACTTTGCTAATATGTTGCTACTCCTGCACTCAGGTTGGTCATGACAGGCAAGGCCTTCCCATAGGCCTGCAACTGATAGGTCGTCCCTGGGGTGAGGCTAGCTTATTGAGGGTGGCTTCTGCAGTAGAGGTATTGTACGCATGCATTATAGAAGTTTAGTATTTGGGGTTTCCCATCTGAGAATGTGCTCATATCCAACAAGTCCAGATGTGCTTTTTACGGCTGCATTTAGTATGAACAATAATGAATCTCTGAACATTTCCATGCCGCTATGTTACTCGATTGAATATTGAGAAAAGTTTTATTATGCCACTATGTGTTTTTTAGCCACAGTTACCCCAATACCATGGTATCAAAAACACTTCTTAGAATTCTTTTGTCTTTTCTTCTTTTACTGTCTTGGTCAATGGGTGTCATCTTTTGATGGAACACGCCCCTGCATTTTTAGTATCACGTAGTGACACTGAAACATGTTTTTTTCTGATCCAAACACATCATTTCCCCCATCAAAAATTTTTTTTAAGAGTTTTTCCCATCCAAACCTATTTACAAGGTGTAGGGGCATTGTTGATATTGCAAGTTTGCAATGTAAATACAGCTAAAGCTATAAATTACTCTTGAGGGCAATTTTAAGGGGAAAATGCTGAAGCATATAAAAATGTTAGCCTAAAGCGATAGTAATTTCTGGAACGTTGTAAAAATGGCCTACCCACTGATCTGAAAAGTACTACTAAGTGAAATCAACATTATGAACGCAAGAAGAAACATAGCTTCAGGCCTTTTTTTTTTTTTACTTTGCAATCGCTTGTTCTGCTTGTACGACCCTGGTAAACTAAACAACTGGCATTGGTTTTCCCTGCTTGTAGGAACTCTGTCTGAAGAGAAGGAAACGACCGTCTGCATTTTATGACATTCTAAAGGCCTGAAACGGAATAGTATATTATTCCGCTGATAGTGATTGCAGCCAATAGCACATAACCATCGATGATGCACGTATCGTGATATTTGCCGCTACATTTCATTGGAAACATTTGTACACAGACAGAATGGCACCTTCTTTCTATGGGAGCAATCCTCCTCTAAATTAGAGAAAATTGTCTGATACTGTAATAACTCGGATGGGATGGTTGATGAGATATCGAACATGTGTGACCATGTGGAGGTGATTGAGTAATGAACCTTTGGTTTAGAGATATTTGAGTTTGGTTTTTGAGATTTGTGCTTTATTTGTAAGGTCTTAAGTTTTTGTGACTTGGTCAGCAGTTGCTTTTTCAACCACGTGGTCGGCAGTAGTATTTACGACCATGTTGTCGGCAGCGTCGTGATCGGCAGTGGTATTTACGACCACATTGTCGCAGTCGATTTTACAACCACGTTGTCGCAGTCGGTTTTACGACTTGGTGGTCGTAGTCGGTTTTACGACTGTGTGGTTGATAGTCGTAGTTTCGACTAGTCGTGGTTGGTAGTCATAGTTTTGACTGGTCGTGGTCGATAGTCGTAGATCTGACTGGTCGTGGTCGATAGTCGTAGCTTCGACTGGTCGTGGTTGATAGTCGTAGCTTCGATTGGTCGTGGTCGTAAGTCGTAGCTTCCGCTGGTGGTGTGTAGTCGTCGTAGGGCTCGCCTATGTGGTCGTAAGTTGTAGCGATCAGGTGCGTTAAAGTTGTAGCTTCTGCTGGTTGTGTGCAGCGGTCGTAGGGTTCTGTCTGTGTGGTTATAAGTCGTAGCGACCAGGTGCGTTAGAGTCGTAGCTGCTAGCGATGGTCGTATCATCTGTCTTCATGGTCGTAGCGACCTGTGTGGTGATTGTAACGACCTCCTGTATGGTCGTAGATAGCTGGGAAATCTTCTAGGGCTACGACTACCTCAAGTCCAGTGCATACGAGTAGTCGTAAGTGGTTTAAGACCAGTTGTTTTACTGTGATTGTTCACTGAAATATTTTCTGATATATGCAGATTGATGAATCTTATTTATAGTGCGGTGTTATGTAATGCTTTGTCTGTTTGTGATGGTTGCAGGACTTTAGAGCTAGGTCATGGTGAGGCGTGGAGGATCGTGACTAGACATGGGGAAGTGTTGAGATCCAGAACGATCGGGAGGGGCCGAAGATGACTAAGGCTACAAAGTGGTTGCAAACTTGATCGGCAAGAATAGCAGGGAGCTTCCGGGAAGGTGCTGGAGCGGAAATTTGGTGATTTGCTCAAGACCTGCAAAGGAAACCGTTCTGCTAAAACAGTATTGTCTGTATGTGTTAACGGGTGCGTGAGAAAACCCAGTATTAGGAGGGGTTAACGGGTTGTCCCCAGTATCTAGAGGCTATAAATAGGGATGGAGGGTTTCCAGTCACGTGTCTCTAGGGTTTTCATGTTCTTCTTACGTGCGCTCTTGTTTTTGGGTGGAGCAGTGGTGCTCCTAGTCCTCCGAAATGGAGTGGCTGTAGAATCAACTCTCTGAGCAATATATCATCATTTTGATCTATGTTTGTGTTCCTCGTATGGTTGGAGTTAGTTTGGGTGTGGTCGCATCAATTGTCATCTCCTGGTTCTTCTTGCTTGTTCTCTGTTCGTTGTTCGTTTCTTTCCCTTTCTGTTCTGAGAGGATGCTCTTGTTCGATTTGTTCAAAATCTGACTTGCTGTGTGTTGGGGAATCATTCTCAAAGCCATCTTGGCTATTCTATTCCTATGAGCAAGGTCTGATTGTCTTTTTATCCTTTCAGCCTCAGTCGTAAGTGCTCTCGGTGAAATCTTATGAAGATCTTGATTCTCTTGCTAAGTTTTCAATTAAAGATCAGAGCAACCTCTTGAGATCGTCACCTTCTTGTGTGCAAAGTCTCATGCCCAATTGATCTTTGAGTCGAAAGTTATCTGGAATCTTGGCCTTGTGTCGTGCGCCTCACTGACCCTCCTCTGTTTTCCTGAGAACTTTACGACCACATTCGGTTCTGTTGGTCCTTGTGTTTTGATTACTTTCGACCACGTTGATCTTCTGGCTGCAGAGTGTTTTCGACCACGTGGGTTGTTCGACCACTTGTTGGCTTAAGACTACATTGGTTCTGGTCTCGGTGGCTGCCGACTAGGGTGATTTACGTCCACGGTGTCGAGCATCGACCGCATAGTCGGTCTTAAGACCACGAGTTCTCTCTTTGACCACGTTGTTGTGTTTACGACCACGCCGTTGCACTTCGACCACCGTGCTGGTCTTCGACCACGGTCTGTTCTCTGCTGCCTTTTCTCTGTTTGTCTGGTCTCGGGTATCTCGACTACCGATCACGTTGCGCTTTTGTCAAGTAGTCGAACAATCTTCTCTTGGTCAGCCATCGATCACGTAGTCAAGTTTTACGACCACGTGGTAAGGTTCGACCACGCTATCTGATTCCGACCACCTCAGTTTTCCTTGGTCTGTTCGGTCTATCTTCTCCGGTTTTCAGTGAGTTTTCAACCTTTGTCTTCATAGCTCAGTCACTATTGAAAAAAATGGTTAAGTAGATACTTAGAGAATAATTGTAGTACTATTTATCTCACTCTGTTGTCTCTCCGGTTCTACAGAACATACGGCTCCACACTGCCTTACTCGTATTCGTACTACTACTAGAGTGACGAAATGGTTAACTGCTATCTACCTCTATCGTACCGTAGCTCCTTTTATATTTGCTTGCAATCCAAAAGGCGAAGCAGGCATCGATCACTAATTTCGCATCGAAATACAGGATACGGATTCATCATCAACCGGCATTAATCGAGTCCCTAATTGCCCCCCGTTTTCCAGATGCTCCGCTCATCTGTTGGATTGTGTAAACCCATGTCAGAGGTCGGTTAATCATGGTTATGGCGAGTCATTGGAAGTTTGTACTGAAATCCATTTGGAAAAATATCTTGTGTGGATGATTTCGGTGAAATGCATCCGTACTCGAGAGTACTGTTGGTGTTGGTTTTGGAATGTCTAGTCTGAATAAAGTTAGAATTTGTCTTTGTTCTTGTATTGTCCTGTCCTTGTATGGTTGTTTCAGTGTATGTTTGGAACAGTTCGATTTCTCAAGGAATCTTGAAAAAAATTCTTAATCTCTGGTCTGGTGATTACCAAAGGACCAAAATTCTGTCTTTGCTAGCTGGGGCTTGCTTGTGTCTATATTGGGCGCCCAGCCCAGCAAGAATTGTAGTACTGCTGTGCTAGTCAATTAGGCGGCCCAATAATGTCGTCCAGTGCAAGATCAGAAACAAGAACCCTAGCTCGCCGCTGCCGCCTCCTCCGGTCGACATCCCCGCCGCATCTCCTTCCTCTTCCTTTCCTCCTCGCTCTAGGGCTTTTGGGAGGCAGCACCGGCGGCTCCTCTGCCTGGGAGTAGAAGAAGCCGCCACCGAGTCCCTCCAAAGAGAGGGAATCAGTACAGCAAGAGGGGAGAGGAGGAGCTGAAGGGGAGGAGCCGCCAAGCAATCGAGCAAGACAAGGGAGGATGGTTTCTCTGTCGACATGGTTCCGCTACGCCGCCCACAAGTTCGAGTACTCCATCTCCCTCTCATGGAAGGTTAGTGCTACCTAGCTACCGTCACCTCTGTTTCTTGCATGCTAGTGTCTCTTTTCTTTTCTTTTCTTGCCTGCCTGTCACTCACTCACTTGTCGATTATTCTCGATTTGGAGCTAATTAAGCTGACCACAGGAAAAGAACATGATCATGGGAAAGAAAGAACATCAAATGAATACTATTATAGCTCGCAACTGTCCATCCAACCTTGGTTTTGCCCATCCATTCACACACATTATCTTGTCTTGCTCATTGTGAATTTTGGCGCCGGTTGGATCCATGGAGAAAAAGATACCGTCGCAACTCAATTTCACATCATCTTTTTCTAAATCATGAACATCAGGGTAGACCAATTTATATGATTGTTTCTTCTCTCTGTTTATATTTTGCTTCTTGTTCGTCGTAATGCAGAAGTATAATGTCGGCCAGATCAACGGCACAGAGCTAACTGATGCTATATGGAAAAACTTTTCCAAGGCAAGCTTACCTTCACACATTGGACCAAAGGGGGAGAAGCTATGGCCCCCATCGTGTCTGCAACTGGAGGAACCCTCCTTGTCAGAAAGCTCGCCAATTTAACCCCAACGTAATCAATTACCTAGTCCCCCCTTCTCCTCTACCCTCTCTTTCTAATCTTGCCAGTCGCTAGCTTGCTATTGCTTAGCAAGCAATCTATGTTTTTGCATAAGCTTTATATTTTGGTTGCATGAATCTGTGTAGCCTAGTTCTATAATTGAATCAAATGGAATGGTTCAAGTCAACATAGATAAAATACTAGTCCATTCCATATATTTTATCACAATCTTAGCAGTATCATTTTTTATGCTTTACTCCTATAATTCTGCTTTACAAATAACTTTTTTACCTTTAGTCCTTGCCAATCCTCTTTATCTAAAACCATTAAACTAAGCTGGACTGGATTATAAGGATTAAGCGCTGAAAGTGTTTCTGCCTCAACAATTAAGTGTTCCGACTCAAATTTTTCATAAATATATTTATATGTTGGCCCATATTTCTCTTCCCGTATTGAAATTTTCCCAAAATTGCTGTTGGTACTGCCAACCAATTGTGTGAACACTGAATTAGGGTTGCCTGATTTTTATGACGTAGAACATATCTAATGGAGTAGTTCCATGTGACTTGCTGCTTGGTCAGTGTCCTACTCGGCTACTCCTACCAGAAATACAAATATAAAACTAACGAAAGCAACCACTTAGGCTTGTTTGGCATTTCGGTGCCTTTTTAAAATCACTTCTATTTTGCTATTTTTGAACACACTAACTAATAAAAAACCTCTATTCTAGAACCAAAAACAGAGTCAAAATCTGATGGATGATCTGGTTGATTGTGTACACATCATGCTCAATGCTTATTGGAGGCAACTAGGATATATCTGCACGACACATGTCTCTGTTTCTACATGTAGTCCTGATTATTCTTAAATTGTAAATTATCTGAATGATCGACAGAATAGAACTTCTATTGTACCCAGCTTCTATGGAAAACCGATATACAAAGCCAGCTCCCTGGTCCGCCCACAAATTTTGCCGCCATATGATGAGCTAGTACATAAAGAACATTGTTTCGTGCTAATAAGTAACAAATAATGATTCTAGTTAAGGTTGTAACTCTGAGAATTCCTTGAAAAAGAGAGAGGGAAGATATCAACATTGTGTGCAACTTTCCTTGTTATCTTTGTTGTGTCATGATACTCTGATCTTACATCTTTGTGATTATTGGTGCTATTTATTAAGATGTAAACAGTATTGATGAGCAGATCATTTTAGAGACCTGATCTTTTGTTTATTTATCTCGTTTTCTGTTTGTCTAAAAAAGATGATAATTTCCAAATTGTGTTGATTATATTAAGTGTAATTATCTCAAGGCTCTATCATGATGTGATATGTTTTGGGACTGACTGATACCTGATATCTGTTTTTAAATCAACTGGTGGATCTCATATAATAAGCATTATTATGCATTTATATGAAATTTAGCATCATCTATTGCTTGAACCAAGGTTCCAAAAACCGGAACCGGAAGAAATCCCAGCTGGCGGCCGGTAACGGTTACCGGGAAAACCGGTCACAATTTGAAAATTAAAACTTGAATTATGAGATGTTTTGGAATCGGTAACTGGAAAAACTGGAAAAAACCAGCCAAAATTAGAAAATAAAAAATAATACCGGCCGGTTTTTTCGGTTACCGGTCTCCACCGGTAAAAGCGGTAACCGGCGGTTACCGGCCGGTAACCACCGGGATTTTGAACCCTAGCTTGAACCCCTTTCCTAATAAAAATAGTCAAAAGAGAATATCTATTGAGTAAGCTTTAACATATTCTTAAGCTTTAACATATTCTTTAATGCATCAAAATTATCTTCACAGACAAGTCTTTGTTGGGGATGTCGTCTTGTTAAAAGACCCAGAGAAATCTGATGATTGGCAATTCGGTGGCTTTGTAAAATAACTTCTATTTTACTATTTTTGGACATATTAAACTAATAAAAGATCTATATTTTAGAACCAAAAACAGATATATTTTATTAGAGTTGGTAAAGACACTCTTAACTAACTATATTGCACAGCACAGAACAACATAGCTTCACAACATGGCAAAGTAGACCTTAACTGCGGTTCTCATTGGGTTTTTGTACCTAGGCCCTATGCAACCCTTGAAAGAAGGTAGAGCCAAGATAGCAAAAAAAAAAAGAAAAAAAAAAGAAAAGAAGACATGCACTCAAAATCCAAGCAGGCCAGCACAGCTCAAAAACGCTATTCTGAAATTTAGGCTGCAAAATGTCTAGGGTTTATGACAAAAGCTTCTGTATTTATGGAGCTAATGACTTGGGGTAGTAATTCCATAAATAAACTAGGGCTCCTAAACAGTCAAAGTACTGGTTTTTTTGTGTTGGCTTGCTGTTGCCGACAGCAACGCATGTTGTGTAGTAATTCAGTACTTGGAATCACCTTAATGGTTGACCTGGATGATGGTGTACACATTTGCTCATTGGCAACATCTAGGATATGGACCAGTAATAAGATTTTTTATGTAGGCTTAGCTTTGGACCATATCTGCATGGCACATGGCTCCGTTTGTACATGCAATCCTAATTTGTCTTGTAAATTATCTGAATAATTGACATAATAGTAGAACCTCAATATATACCCAGGTTCTATGGAGAACTGATATACAAAGCCTGCTCCCCTGGTTCACCTACCAATTTATCTGCTATATGATGAACTACTACATACATAATATTGTTTCATACTAATAAGTAATGGATAATGAGTGTATTTAAGGTTGTAACTCTGAGATTTCCTAAAAAAAATAAGAAGATAGCAACATTGTGTGCATCTGCACTTAAATTAATACATGTGATAACTCGTCAGCTGTTATTTTGAGATTACATCTGCTGTCTTCGGTTTCCTTGTTATTTTTATTAGCATTATACATTTATACTCTGATCTTACATCTTTATGATCATCGGTGTTATTTTTAAAATGTTGTATTGATGAGCAGACCATTTTAGAGACTAGATCTTTTGTTTATTGATATGGTTTTCTGTTTGTTTATAAAAGATGGTAATTTGCAACATGTGTTGATTATCTGAAGTCTTATTGTCTCTCAAGGTTCTATCATGATGCGATATGTGACTGACTGATACCTGATATTGATATCTCTCTTTAATCTAACCGATGGTTCTCACAGTCACAGACTAAGCATTATTATGCATTTGTATGAAGTTTGGCATCATCTTTTGCTTGAACCCTTTTCCAAACAGAAATAGTAAAGAGAATATCTGTTACATTCAGCTTTAATGTTGATATCTCCATTTATTGTAGTCTTTTATGCATCAAATTATCTTCACAGACAAGTCTTTGTTGGGGATGTCGTCTTGTTAAAAGACCCAGAGAAATCTGATGATTTAATTGTTCGACGATTGGCTGCCTTGGAAGGCTATGAGATGGCCTCTAGTCATGAGAAGGATGAGCCTTTTGTACTTGACAAGGATCAATGCTGGGTCCTGGCAGACAACCAATCGCTAAAGCCAAAGGTATGCATGTTGTTGATGCATCAAGCAAAAATACGCATAATTTTGTTGGTTGGTGTTCTACCATGATATCTTCATATTTTAGTTATGTAAGAGTGAGATATGGGCACATCTTAATTGTAGATGCATAAAGCATAGAGCGTTGCTTAACGAATTGAGTATATTGCATTTCAGCAAAGGCCTTTTCACAAGTTTTTCATGATTGTTTTGGTGGCAGGAAGCTAGGGATAGCCGCTTGTTTGGACCTGTCCCGATGACTGATATCCTTGGCCGAGTGATATACTCTTTAAGAACAGCTGTCGATCATGGTCCAGTGGAGAACAGGCAGGATCCTTGCTCCCTTCGTTAAATTTAGCACCGCATCAAATCTCATACCAAACTTGGACATGAGCTGAATGTTTGTTCCTACTGTTTGTGCAACAGCCGTATGGCCATGAACCAGGATTCACCAGTTTTGGCAGTAGAGCTTGATGTGGAAGAGATGGCAAAGAATGATAAGATGTAGATAATCAGTGCTTTTGACATCGTGTGGTGTAACATTTCCCTCCTATGGATTTTGTTATTTGAAATCAGTTGCTTCGAGTAGAACCACCATCTGAATGTTATTCGCTATTCACTTGTGGAGAAGTCAATAATCATCTTAAGAAATAATCATACATGCTGAATTCTGATCTTTGCTAAGTTTAGAGTTATCCATTTGGTGCTGTCGTTATGTTTGTGTTGTTAAGGATAGGGTGGGATTTATTTATTTATTTATTTATATGCATTGGTTTTTTATTTGTGTACAATATATTCCTTTGTATATTCCCTTGTACTTCTTATATATATATATATATATATATTGCTCTTTGGGCCTCATGAATATATGCACAATATTCATAATATGATATCAAAGTTAGGGTACTAACCCTAGTTTTTCTGTATCCTCTGCTGTCGTTGGGTTGAGTCGTCGTCCTTTGGCCGCCGCCAACGTTCGGTTGCTGCTTCTCTGCCCTGTCGTTGCCGTCTTTGGTCGTTGTTACCTGCTTGATCTGATGCTCGTCCGCCCAATCGAGTCGTCGACTGTCGCCCACCTGATCTAGCGCTGATCGCTTGGTCTGGCGCAGCTGGCCGCTCGATTTGACCAATCGTTGACGCTTGCCTGTTCGGTCGCCCGATCTGATTGTCGCTCACTCGATCTGGTGCCAGTGGCAACGGGCACAAACCCGCTAGGTTTTGCTATCCTAAACCCGTGCCTATAAAAGTTGGACGTGTCCACTAAAAAATCCATACCCGTGACGGGTGTAGATTTTTGCCCAGACCCATGCCCACTGGGGTAACGGGTACCCACGGGTCGCCTGCGTGCCGACAACAACATGCAGATTGCGAGCGGTGCGGTGCTTAGCAAGTCAACAATAAGTTCAATTTATATGCTACTATGCATGAAACAAACAACGACAAATTCACAATGCACATCATTAGTTCACTCCATCAATTGTCAGTTCATAGTTCACTGGCATAGCATATCATTACAAGTTCACAGTTCACAACTCAGTTAAAACCAAAAGAAGAGACATC
Source organism: Bonia amplexicaulis (assembly GCA_036346245.1). Lineage (NCBI taxonomy): Eukaryota > Viridiplantae > Streptophyta > Magnoliopsida > Poales > Poaceae > Bonia > Bonia amplexicaulis. The sequence goes on along the minus strand of CM070746.1, from coordinate 325,544 downwards.
AACTGCTCTTTGTACTTGACTAATAGGCTGGACTGGTTTGCCTGGGAGGCTGGGAGGCTGAGTTTATAACTCCTATGGATCGGGTTTATATTACCCATGGGTTTACGGGTTTAGGTACTATAGGAATGTACCCGAACCCGGCAGACCCGATGGGTTGGGCTTTTTGCCCATTAAGAGACCCATGTGTTAGGAAATTGACCCAGACCCATGCCCTAATAGAGTAAAAACCCACCGGGTATCGGGTTTCGGGTACCCATTGCCATCTCTAGGTGCCACCCGCTCGACCTGGCGCTGCTCGCTCGATTTGGCGCCGAACGCCACAAGTTGAGGCCTGCCCGTTCGGTCACATGATTCGGCTGTCACTTGTCGGCGGTCGCCCGCTTGGCCGTTGCCCGACCCCATCCGACCGACGCCCGACCTTCTTGGTGTTGCTCGGTCAGGCTCGGGCTGAACGGTCAGAGGGGTTTTGTATTAAGTTTCTAAAAAAAGAAAAAAAAGAAGAAAAAAAAGAAAAGAAGAAGAAAAAATATTGATCTAACTGCTACGCCATCCAGCGCCACTTGTTAGACTTTGTTGCGTCTCCGCGCCGTCTACCAATAGATTCCGTTCCATCAGTTGCAATCTCATTCTCGGGAACAAAGCTGAATGGGACGAGTTACATGTTGTGGTCTTCTCTCATAGAGATCATGCTTAATGGTCTCTGCATCTAGGGGCATGTCATAAGTCACCGGTGCACGACCTTCTTTGTCACCACTGGTTCAGCTTTCTCCTAGGCAGTCTACTTCTGCACCTCCTTGTAAGAACGAGGAGGCCGACTAGAGGGGGAGTTTTCTTGGCTCCTTTATTGTCTGGAAGATAAAAAAAGTACAATGCAGTTTCACGTTTGAGTGCAGAGGCTGAGTTGAGAGCTAAGCAACAGTGGCAACAGAGATTACTTGGTTGCGGTGGTTACTTACAGACTTTGGAGTACCTGCGAGGGGACCTACGACCCTTATGCTTGACAGTACAAGTGTTATCAGTATTGCTCGTGACCCAATGAAGCGTGAGCTCACCAAGCATATTGGTGTGGATACTACATACACTTGCTCACAGGTGCAGAAGGAAGTACTTGCTTTACAGTTTGTGCGCTCAAAGTTACAGTTTGCTGACTTCTTCACGAAGTCGCAGACTAGGCATAGCATTTGTATTTTTTTCTAAACTCAGTATGTGTGATCCATCATGAGTTTGAGAGGGGTTGCTAAAGATAGGATATGATAAGATTGATTTATTTGTTTCATTATATGCCTTGGTTTTCTTATTTGTGTATGGTATATTTCTCTATATCTCTCTTTGTACTTTCTATATATATATTGTTCTTTGGGTCTTATGAATATATACATAATATTCATAATATGCGTAATATCTGAATTTAAGATTAGATGTTTATTTAACAAGACGGAAATCAAAGTGTAATACTGCTTCATATTGGTTACATCTTATGAGGATTGATAGACTGGGTTGTCACTTTAGGAGAGGGAGAAACCACAAGTCTGTTTCAGTACGATGGTGACATGAGAAGATTTGGCTTTTCTGCATCGCAAAAAGCCACGAAGAAACGTATTCCAAGATAGAAGAGGCGCATAATACAGCTCCCAGGAATTATCCCACGAACTCTTGATCGTGCAAGTCTTAAGGCATCTGTATCAATCAACTGTCCTCGTTCTGAAAAAAGGGCTACATGTATACATGATCCTTATTACCGTAAATGGTGTTTGAGAAAGCAAATATAACAAACTTCAGCGACAAATAGTAAGTCCTATCTGCAGATGTTTATCTTCGCTTCACTTTCAGACTTTCAATGCAAACCTGAACAGTGTCAAAATGGGTTGATAGAAAATCAAGACATCTGTGCTAAAACAGTCCAGTTCTTGTGAGCTTCCTCAAGGTGCTTCTTATCCGCGACATCGCTAGGCAGATCTAGTCCGGCTGGTATCTTTCCAGGGTAGTTGCAGCTAGGGGAATCCGATCCAAGCATACTGATGCTGCAGCGTTGAAAAGATCATCAACGTCACAGCAGTCCAAAACATCATTTGCAAAACAATCACCGAAGAAAAGCAAAGCACGCTATTCACACACAGGGAAGTAAAACTGACCTTCTGTCGACCAACACCATCGACCGGAGCTCACAGTTGGCAAAGCTGTATACAACAAGTGAAAGTTAGCAACACGCTCTTCCGATGCAATCAACCACGGTTTGAACATTTTAGCATTTACCGCAAGAATCATCATGGTGAGTGTAAGACAAATAAACAAAACTCAGAAACATTAATCCTGTTTGGTCATATTATCATGAGACAGAGCATAAGAAACTCTCTCTCTCTCTCTCTCTTAACGATTTGTTATGGTTTTAACATCTATATATTGCGAATATAGTACTGTCATGGCAACAATATATCTGCATAAGTTTGCGGAATACTGCTGGGTTGTTTATGTTGACAACTACCAAGGCAAAAAGACTGTCAATTGCACGACACTTACTGCTTTCCCATTTCATCTCTTATGGTTGTGGTTGGATGATACTCCCTGCTGTACATGCTTAAGGTATGATATAAGAAAGCACTATGGCTGACAATAGCTATCTCCTTCTCTTCTCTTGTCCATAACCTGCATGTATATTCAAGGATAGTTCAATTGAATCCAGCTAAAAAAAAAGTTACTGGTCAACTCAATGGATCATTTAAGCGTAAGGGTTTTCCTTTTCAACACATGCCACACGTAAAAGGTTCTGGTGCTCCAGCACCTAGGACCTTTCTAATATCAAGTAAGTCCACTCTGACAATTCACTGGTATAAGAGAAACAAGCATTCAAGGCAAGCATATATGGTGTAGGGAAAGTAGAGGGTATATCCAATGCAGAAACTTCTGTTTTGTGCACAATCCTTCATGACCAGTTCTAGTTTTTCTCTAGATTTTCACTAAAACATCAAACAAGTGTTGATCTAAATAAAGTAAGATATATGGTCAGTTTCAGGTCCTTGTGTTTCATGGTCACATTACCGAATTATTAGGCATCACCAGTTTCAAGACTTTAATTAAAAGGAACTAATCAATCTTAGAAAAGAAAACTACCAGTCAATGAACTTCATGCCCCTAGCTGCAAGAGGCTCATCTGCTTCTCTGACACCAGGTTCCCAAAGAACATCTTCATCATTCTCTATCTGTAATGAAAGCAAGCACACATATGATACACAGTTGCAATACTGTTATAAACGGCGAGGTCCATGAATCGACTCATGAATTGGTAACACTAGGTACTTACCAAGGAAAAATCAATGGAAGGAAAGAGAGTCCGATATTCTGTTATGCTCCTCCTCTTGTCACAGGGATTAACACCCTGCATTTTAAAATCAAATAAAAAATATTAAGAATGTTTATTGATAGAATTCATTAAGACATTACAGATATGAGAGAACCACAGAGACAAACCAAAGCATCCAATTTCTCAAACAAGGATATTCTACTTAGAAGTTAGAAAATAGTATGCTGAATAAGTTATTCTAGCAACTGCCAAAATAGTCTATCTTAGTTGACACAAACAAAGGTAAATGAGGCCTGAATGATGATATCATTATTTAGGAAGATATGTACAATAAGAACTTTGTCACCAAATGATTGTTCATGTTTTACATGTGTTTTTCAGGAGAAGCAAATACCAAGCGCTCCCTGCAGGCCTCAACTGCAAGAAATGGAGGGCAGTTCAAACTTGAAATTGCCAGACGTCCACTGTGTCCAGCATTTTCCACCATTAATGGTGGTGCACCTATTCCATCAGTATAGTTTTCACCACCAAAGACCCCCACTGCAGTTTGCATAGTCCTGTGAGATTAGTTCAGGTGAAACACAGTTAGGCTCATTTAGTAATTACACACTACTGCAATTCACCGTCATAGTATAGTATGCCTCAGACATGATTTCTGATAATAATCTATACCCCCTCTGTCGATTTTTTATAGGGCGTGGTTTGACTTCGTATGGTCTCCAAAGTTGAACTTTGATTGTTAATAAGTTTTATGATATATTGTTAATAACTATGAAATCATAATCATATTAAAGTACATTCAAATACAAATATAATGGTATCACTTTTGTGTCACTAAACGTATATGTTGTTGATCTAATTGTTGGTCCAACATTACAAAGCTTGAATCTCGAATACGTGGGTGCCTTATAAAAATCAATAGAGGGAGTACTAAATAGCAGACTAACTATTGACATGAAGGACGTGATTAAGGGTGCAAAAAAAGCGCACGAAGTGAATTTTATTTGTACTAGGTCCTATACATATGGGTCATGCAAACCATGCAGCAAGAATATGCAAACATGTTGCCTGAGTGATGTGCATTCCATAGGACGCTGAAATAGGATACCATGGTGTCTGGACATTAAGCTTTCCTACTTTCGGATTGCTTTTAGATGCGTGCAAGTGCAATGATATATCAGGCAAACCTGTTAACATTCGTTAATCCAAAAAGACATCGATTTGGAAAGGAACTCATTGATTTAGCATGCTGAATCAATCATAGATGGAAAGTTCCAATCATAAAGCCTGAGCATCATGGTGCCCTATATATATATATATATATATATATATATATATATATATATATATATATATATATATATATATATATATGCTTGATCATTACACAAAATCAAGCTTGTATGCAAGAATATACGTCTAAATCTCATAATTTTACTCCAACTATGGGAGCCAATGCTGCACAGTTTTGACTCTCAACCCCAAACGAGAAGCCATGTTTTGGTATGCACTACTAATGACTGAATGTGTATAATTCTATGGTAAAACTGGCATACATAACAGAGGCTTACAGAATACAGACAGAATTTACAGGCCTTCAACATACCATGTTCAGTTCAAGGAAACTAAAAGAAAATATGGTTAGGAAGATGTGCTACAATTTATCCTAGTAACTGAGATAATATATTCTCAAAAGAACAGCAATGCCAACACTGAAGAACAACATTTCTCAAACATTAAGAAGCCTAGAAGAGGATCCAGGACTCTAAAAACTATATAAAAGAAGGTCAAGGAAGGACTATACCTCAGTAGTGGGGAAGTAATAACCAACTCAATCTTTTGTGCAAGTCCACAGTTTTTTACATGCTCTCGCAGGCAATCAACCTACAAATGCGTGTAAAAAATCAACATCCATGGAGCTTGAAAATGCCACATGAAAGCAATTGAGTGATATTTTGATCAAACATTATCTATCAGGCCAGAAAGAAACTCAAACTGATGTACACAATTACAGATGAAGACTTTGAATTGAACATGACCAAAAATTGGTTCAAAACCATAAAGGAATCATGAGATGTCATTTTTACAAGTTACTCGGTAAGGCAGGTCAATGTCATCCAAAAAAGATGCCGTCATTCTGTTTTGACGCAACTAGGGTCAGGACTAATATATTTTATCAGAAGTTGATGCTAACGATAGGGACCTTGTGAATTACTTACAATAACATAAGTTTTTGCATCTAAAATGGCTGTGGAGATTAAGAACTTTGCACCTTCCATTAGTACCATAATATTATTCATGGTTGATAGAGAGGCAATCCCTCCAGGATTCAGCCATGGAAGGTTCAAAGAACAATCAGTGAAGGCATTATGTACAACTTTAAATTAGACAAAAATATCAAACATTGCCATAGAACTGCTAACTGCTACAATTGCATTTGACTGGAGATGTAACCATCCAAAAGTAGGTTTAATAATGAAAATACGTGATTGAATATCATAAGTGAGGATTTGTTTACTACGGGAGGTGAGTGAATCAAGTATATAACACTCTATTACCAAAAAAAGAGCCAAATTGCTTTTTATCAGTAAGCATAACGACATGATGCCACATTCGCATTTTCCATTTGAACCATCTTAATGGTTTATTCTATTTCATCATGGATGTGCTTGATAGGGTGAGAGTGGAATGTAGGCTACCATCCAATCCTGTGGCAATTTTGTCACGTCATGATTGGACAACGATAATACAAAAACAATGGAAAGGAAAAGGGATTTTCTACTGTGCTTAGCGAGCATTTGTGCTTCAACTGTATCTTTTAGTACATTTATATTGCTCATTTGAACAAAACAGAGGCATTTTGGATCCAACTTCTGAGGTGTAGATCGACTTAGAATTTTGACAAAAAAAAAACAGAACTTTAGTTGGCCACAATGTGCACCTTTGTTAGAACTGATAGCCCTAAGAGCAGTGCAGTGATCAAAATGCATGGGGATCGTCTTCCAAAAAAGAAACAAGAAAAGCTTACTTGGTTCCAGCCCAAAGGGGTAATGTGAGCATCAAACAGCGCAGGTGACTTATACGCACTGTGATCCTTGTCGCCCTCCACATTGTGAATACCCTGGGCATGCCTCACCTGAACACATCAATTGGTTGCAATTAAGCATATTCAACATTCTTTGTATCTTTCTTACAAGTTTTTGATGCAGTACTGAGGAAGTGTAGTACCAGGTATATGGTTTTGCAGCGGTGAAGAGGATACATAGCAGTGTCGGCATTGGCCTCCATTTCTGCCCAAGATAAATAAATTATCCATTGAAGCTTTAGGCAGGGAACAATAGTATTAAGACCAAATTGCATCGTTGCAACCTGTACATTCCTAAAACTGCAAATCCCCACCGGCATTTTAAATTCTGCCAATTCACCACCTATACTTTTTGAGTCGGTTCAAATTACCACCTGTACTTTTAAATTTAACGCAATTTACTAATTATATTATTAAGTGAATGTCAATAAATCAGTTGTTTTATTTGTTCAAAAAACCAGTTGTTTTGTTGATTAAATGTTTTTACAGGTACAAAATGATACATTAAAAAAAAGTAGGAATGCTCATACGGGCACATATCTTGCACTATATTTCCAATGGTTCATGCAAATGAAGAATTTTCATGGTAATAACAGATGTTGATTTGCTCTTGATTTGGAAATAATAGGTGGCAAATAGCTAAACTTAAAGCACAGGTGATAATTCGCAGCAGATCAAAAACATAGGTAGCGAATTGCCAAGATCAAAAGTGTTGAGTGGGTGCGGAGCAATTTGCTATTGTTGGTATTAAACTCATAAGTCATGACGGTGCATTTGTTAAAAAGAGGCGTGTAGGTCTGCTCATGAAGAAGGAATGATTATACTAAACCGCGTGTATGAATCCTTGGCGTGAGAGATCCAGAATGTGAAATATGAGTTTCATTCGTGGTCAAGAAGACTGTTCTTTTGAGGTAACGTAACAAAAAAGATTACAAGAGATGGTGGTGAACAATCACAGCATCCATTTGCATGTGTCATGATCTCCTTTTTGTTGGTGCGGCTGACGGAGGCCGCAGCGGAGGAGGAGCAAGACGAAGAAGAAGGAACGGCACTTGGCGCCAGCAAGCAGGACGCATTTTCTACCCAAATGTTGGACCTTGCAGCGCCATTTGCGCGCGCAGGCTGACACGGTCTCATTTGCTCTGTACAACTCGTCACCGGGCGGCTTGCGTTTCCAACTTTTCCTTCGCTCCTCCTCTTTCCTTTTCTTTCAAGATCCTTCCTTTTTCTTTTTCCGAGCTTACCCATTAAAAGAAGACCGCTCTTTTGCGGTAACGTAACAAAGAAGATTAAATGAGAAGGTGGTGAACAATCACAGCATCTATTTGCGCGCGTCATGATTTTTTTTTATGTACGTGATATGTACTCTTTTCTCCAAAGAGAGGTGATGCTGTTGGTGATCTCAACGGCAACGAAAGAGAGGGGAAATGCAGCCAAGGAATATGAGTTGCTGTCTCCATCCTTTCCTAGGAACGAAAGAGGTCAAGAAAAAAACGAGAGAGGAAGAGAAAGACGGATGATGCGATAGATCCACCACCAAAGCAACAGAACCAGACTAAACAGAATACCGGACCGATCAGTGACATCTTGGAGGAGGAGGAGGAGAGAGATATTAACGAGCGAGAACGACATCTGGTGCTGTGGAAAGGGGGATTCCCTAAAGAAAAAGAAGCGATGGTGCCATGCAGGAAGAAGAGGGGAGGAGGAAGAGAAGACAAAGACAATGAACAACCCTTGCAACTCGTAGGAGCTCTTACCTGTGATAATACGATGCAATCCTAGATCGAAAAGAAAAGAAGAGGAAGGAGAAGAAAGGCTTCCCTGTAAAATAATACTAGTAATAATAATACCTGAGGAGGAGGAGCAGCAGCAGCAGCAGCGAAGGGGGGCGAAGGTTTCTAAATTTATTTTATCACTCTGACTGTTGTAAGTAAATCTATCATTTGCTTCCAGGGAGCATGTTCGGTTGCGATGCGGAATATGCCTCCCGCACATGCCAGACAGATTCTAGTAGAATCCTGCGTGCGTGCAATGGGGTAATTTGTTCCTTTTTCTTTTTTCCGAGCCAATCCACCGCCGCTGACCTTCGTCTTCGCCACTGGAGAACCGCCGCCACCAACGCCCTAACCTCCCCTGTTTTTGTTTCTCAACGAGGAAGACGACGCACAGTGCATCGGTCTCGTTGGTGTGCCGAGCAGGTTGAACAGTGTCAATCCAGTCGAGTGCGTTCCAACCGACCCGATCCTGACCTGAGTCCGACTGAGTCCAAAGCCAGCTGGTTAAACCCAACCAAGTCCACCGGACTATGATTCGAACCTGACCCGGACCTAACCCTATTTGGTTGGACCCAATCACATGTACTCGATCCTAACCGAGCCCGAACCAGTTACGTCGAGCCAGACTTGAGCCGAGACCACTGCAGACTCAACAAGTACCCTAACTAACCTTCCATTATGAATTTTGGGCCGTCCGAAGCCATCTGATTAAAATGGTTCATGCTGTACAACCTTCCATTATAACCATCTACCTATGTGTTGGAACATATGATTTAAATGGTTCATGATGTATATGTCGGATCATTCACCTAGGATGATGATTTGGAAAAATGGCTGAGGGTAGAGATGCATGTGTTATGTGATTTGGTGGTGGTAGTGTGCACATGCTAATTAACTGAGTGGCCATGTGTACATACGTCCGTGTTGGACTCTGCCCTAATAATATAAGTACTAGAACTTTGTGCCATGTAAGAAACACATAAAATGTCATCCATCCACTCGATCAGTCGAACCTGGTCTGACTATTGCTTCCACTTCACGAAAGCTGCAACCGGATAGGTGCAGTGATAGTAGTTGGTCATATACCAACCTATGTCACAGTATGACCTATGTAACTTGGTGAGGATGATGAATTGTTACCCCTACTATTGAAAATAAATGCTGAGCTCTCTTTTGTTTTAATCGAAATGCTTTACAAATAAAATAGTGGGTACTAGCTGAGATAGGTCCAACACAACCCTCCTTGTTAGACATAATCCTTTGAAATCATTTGTACTGCATTAATAATTTTACCATCATGGCTTGCTGAGTACGTAACGTACTGACTTGCATAATTTTGGTCAGTGGAACAGTGGATGAAGACAGCTACATGTTAGCGTCCCTCCTACGCTCAGGCACACCTGTGGTGTTTATTTGGTGCTTTTGTAGTATAAGATAAATTTGGGCCGACTGCCCTCATAAAACTTATAAACTTGGTCAATAGACCTTACTTTCTTGCTTATATCTTGTGTTTTGTTTATCGTAAGTAGGTATGATATTCACTATGTGCACAACTAAAATCTTAAATGGTTGCGGGAATGTGGAGACACATGAAAATTCAGAGGTGTGTTCACATGTGGCCACCTCTCCCTCAGCAACGAGGGTGATGGTGTGACCCTATGTCACCACACCAAGTAGCCAGGGGTGGCGAAATTCCATGTGATGCTTTGCTCTTGCTTGCCACCGGGCGGCGACACATTGGATTTGTGGTAGAGAAGGAGATGGGGAGGAAAAGGAAAGGGGTAGGAGAATGGAACCATGGAAAGGAGAGAAGGAAAGTGGCACATCGGATTTGGTTGGGTCGACTGCTCGTTCCACCACGTGAAGGCAATGGTGTGTGGGCACCACCTTGCATTAGAGAATCAGTTAGCGCACATGTGTGTATTAGCTACACCAGGGGCGTAGCCACTAGGTAGGCTTCAGTGGGCTCAAGTCCACCCTCTGGCATTGGTAACCCTCTCACCTTCTCATCTAGTTCTTGTAGTTCTGATTTCAATATCACGTACGAGGTCACATTTTATGAGAGAGAGAGTTATACATTAATTTGAGAGAATGATATTGTGAAATTTTGTATGTCAATTTTGATTGCGAGATGACATACCTATATACTAAATTTGATTATCTAAGGATGAATGAATGAATGAATGAATGGGAGGAATATTTGACTAAGAAACAGTGAGTCGAATTAAGATAATGAATTTTCTTTCTTGTCTATATAATTTTATTATTGATTTTAGTCTAAAATTCCGGTGATTGTGAACTTTGCATGCATGATGCATAAAATCAACTTGTTTGCGACAAATTAGCCATATTTAGGCATGTCCTAGATAAATTTTTATCATGCGTTTGCCACTGCTGGTAGGAACCAACCATGAGCTTGTACGTGAGATCGATGGTGCTAGCACATGCTGTGATGACATTGACCATGCGTGTGTCGATCTACAGTATCGATGTGGGTAGCTGGGGAAGCTTTGATCTACAAGCCCCTCTATTTTTCACTATCATATTTTCACTATTTGCTCATTTTCACCCGAAATTTAAAAATAAAAAGGGCTAATCCATCATAAATAATAAAAAAATACAGAAAAATAAAATTTATTTTTTCCTGTATTTTTAAATTATTTATGATAGATTAACCATTTTTATTTTTATATTTTAGGTGAAAATGGGTAAATAGTGAAAATATAAAAATTTATGATGTGGACCGTTGGATCAACTGGCGAGCGTCCAGATTGAGGGGGACAGGGAGGGAACAGGGCGCAGGGGACAGGGAAGCCCTGTTCTCTATTTTTATCCTAGCTTCGCCACTAAGATACACCCCTAATGGCTTGATAAGGAGGGAGAGGATGTCTGTAACAACCCAAAAAGCTTGTTGCTTGGAAAGGTGCAAAATTTAAAATCTTTTGATTTATATCTTGTTGCATTTGGTTTTTCTAGATTTTTTATTGAGGTTTCTAAGCAATAATAGCGATAATATTAATAATAAGAAAAGGGAAATCCATGCATGTGTAATTTAGAAGAAAAAGTGCAAATAGTGAAATTAAATTTAAGATTGAACCCAAATCTAAAAAGACGATCCAAAAGTAACTTGGAGAAACTCATCTCCGAAGAGTAATCCAACGTAAGTATACATGGCGTTGTATGTAGCCTGACTCAAGAAAATAGGATTAATTCAATAAAATTGAATTGAAAAATTTAGGAAATATTTTGACGATATCCACGAGCTAAAATGGTGAGAAAATGTAATGGACATGGTTAAAATTATACTAGTACATAAGGAATGGTTTATTAAAAGGGCATGAATTAAAATGAGAAGGGAATGCAATTTAAAACCAAATAAAAATCCGATGGATGAAGTCCATGATACTAGACAATTACAAAACCTAAATCAAATAAAGTTTACAATAATAAACAATTTATACTTGAGGAAGTCCTATTCTATTACCATCCAAAAACCATAGTTCACATGAATTAGGGTAACATTGAATTTAAATGCAAATCCAAATTTGATTCAGCCTTGAATCTGAATTGAAAATGGCAATTCAAATAGAGAATTCAAATTAGAAAATTGAAGAAAATCCAAAAATGGGTAGAGTACAGTTTTGGGCCTAGCCCTAGCCCATTTTTGCTGGCTGATTGGGCCCCTGGCTTGGCCCAAGCTAGCCCAGCTGTGCCAGAGCGCGTCTCCCACGTTCGGCCGTTATAAATACTTGGGCATGCTTCAGATGTCTTTGTCTCAATCCACTGCAGTTTTTTTTTGCTCCAACTTCACATTTACTTGATTTTGAAGCTTGGCTGAAAGCCCAGGTTGTTGCCTAGCATATGGATATACAACTTAACTACCCTGAAAAAAAGCAATGCCAGTTGCAATTCAAATGCAAATGGCCAAGAATGGATCTATTAGAGAGCTTACTCCTAATACTACTAGTAGCTACTGTACGCCTAGACTTTTCATTGCATTTGTACTGCTATCACTATGGCCTATCTATGTATAGATTTGGAACAATCAAATGGATTTCTTGGCGGTTCTTATTGGATTTTTCTTTGTAAATATACTGGAGTATGTATTAGGTTGCTTGTACTACTACCTCCATGACCGACCTGATGATAAAAGAAAAGAAAGAGTGACTGCTGTCAGAAGGGACCCAATTGATTGAATCGAAAGTTAAGTGCCGCTCGGATGGGTTGAAATAAGTTAGATTGTGGCTGAAATTACACTGTAACGGTATATATTTTATACCTCGGTTACACTGTTCGACTCACACTCTAGTATCAGTTCTTTCCTTTCTGCTATCAAATCTGATCTGTCCCAAGTGAACAAAAAAAAGTCTTAACATCGACAATTTGATTGCCAAACAGGTACGTATATTGATTTAGAGAAGACGACCATTCGTCCTACGATATATCCTTGGTCTTGGAGGAATGGGTAATAAGACCACTTCAGTAAAATTGGTATTCACCAAGTCACTGACAGCAGAATGCAGGATTTTGATAGGCCGAGGGTGAGCTCAAACAGACTTGTATTCGATGGACAGATGAACAAGATGCGCATGTGCTAGAAGATACAGGAAAAGGATATACGTACATGCTTCGTGATGAAATCGTTGGTTTCTGGGAGGCTACCAGATATGGTCAGTCAGTCACTGCCACAGCTGGGTCGAATGTTCATCTCACGCACCTTGATGTCTTGCCATCGTTGAGGTTGAGCGACTGTTAAAACCCTTCCAAACTTGCCACGCAAAGCGCAAGCATAACTCTTCTTAAGATCTCGCTACATTCATGTGTGAATCTGGACGACATTTCAGTTTCAGGGAGAAGTAGCTTAAACAGTCTTGCAGTAGTTCATTGCAGCATTACTATTGTACAAACCAGACGCACAATCATTCATCACCATCATCCATAAGTACTGGAGTATAATAATACATCGGTCCATATACAGTCGACAATTCACACGAGCACACAAACAGAAGAGCACAGCAGCAACATGCTCATACAGAAGCTAGCTGAACTCTCTGCTTCATTATTTCTCTCTCGCACGCAGTCACACACGGTTGGTATCATCTATCCTATCCAACAGGCTAGATGATGATCGATATATGGTTTATTTGGATGGATCGAGCAATCAAGGTCCATACCAAATCAGACCAAAGTAAACTGAACTTGAAAGACGAGCGCAGTGGCACCGCACACCAAGGCAGTGCAGATGGATCATGCCACCGGTCACACACAAATCAATCACTGAATCGATATGATTCTTGCAGATTACTATTATACCTGCAGCCAGGATGAATCCAATCGAAGGGAGCTGCATGGGTAGCTGCAATTCAAGGACGGAATTACCTGCAGCCAGGATGAATTTAACCAAAGCATGTGTATATGTTAGTGAAGAAACAACCAATAAATTCAACAGTTTAGCTATTGCACAGTCGATTGGAATTCTTTTATCTCTCAATCACTTGAAATTACACTCTCAGTCACCTAAAATTACAGTGTAAACAAGTGACGGAAGATGAAAGGAATCGGTTTTGCTATTGCATAGTTGACTAAATTTTTTTTATCTCTCAGTCATTTAAAGGTACACTCTCAGTTATCTAAAGTTGCAGTGTACTAATTTTCATCTTCCTGAAGTTTCACTCTCAGTCACCTGAAATTACAGTGTAAAGAAATGACTGAAGATGAAAGAAAAAAAAATAGTTGTCTATGCAATAGTCATTCCCGAGGAATGAATCTTCATTATGCATGACCTTAAATCAAGCTAGGCAGCTGGCACTTATATATGTATGTACATATTGATGCATCATCATGTAATATAATGATAGCCAAATCGTGCATGATTAATGGGTACGAAATTAAATATGGGTTATACCTCAGTGTGGATTGGATGGATGAATTATATAATTAATATATGCAAGCTAGAGGATTGACACAGGCAGGGCAGGGCAGGGCAGGGCAGTGCAGGGCTGAAGGGGGGGAGGGTTCACCTGAGCAGGGAGCCTTTGGGCAGCTGGGTCTTGTTGTAGGGCGAGTGGCTCGGCCGGTAGAGGGAAGGGTGGTGCTTGGCCTCCACCCCGTCCCACTCCAGCCTCTCCCACCATTCCTTCTCGCAGTCCACCGTCGGAGGAGGCTTGGGCTTGGTGTCGGCAGGCAGTCGCCTGAGGCTCCAGCAGCCCCTGATCCTGACGGTCTGGAGGTCAGGCGCGGACATGGTGCGCCCGCAGATGAGCTGCAGCTTGGGGAGCTCGTGCAGGTGGATGCGCCTCAGGCTGGGGAATCGTATTATTGTCTGGCGCGAAGGGAAGACCTCCGTGAGATCGCCGCAGCACACGATCTCGAGGGTATGCAGGCTATATAAAGTGGTGGTAATGGACAAGGGAAGCACATGTATTAGCCTGGGGCAGTAGTCCAGGTGCAAGAATTCCAGGTCTGCAAAGGAGCGTCCTTCATACTGGGGCATTGCCGGCCAGTTCCAGACGTAGCGCGCCGCCGGGAGCTGGGACGCCCAGAATGTCGTTAGCCAGTAAAAGATGCGCACATCAGTGCCCAGGGGAGTAGTGAAGACGGTGTGTAACATGGGGCACCTCTCGACTCGGCACCATTTTAGATAATCCCACCTTGATCCTTCCGGAGGTGCAGGGATCCTGGTGATGCTCGAGTTGTCGTACACATGCAGCGATGTAGCCGCATCAGATATGAAATCAGTTTGAGCCCCCTCCAAGAGTTTACTGCTGCCGTGTGACCCCTCCATGGTCATGATCTCTATGAGACAGCTCCGGTACTCGCTTGACGGTAGCGGCATCATATCGGGGCAGTCCCACATCACAAGGCCATCATCATAAATATTATTAGCCGGATGAGCATCCTTCTTAAAGACATCTGCGTACTTGGAGTCCACCATACTTGTAGTATGCGGCTGGATTTGCGCTTGTTCGTCGCTGCTGCCACCAACAGAAGCTGCAGCAGGACCGATATCAATATGACATCGAAATAACGGAGTGAAAAAAACTTTTACGGGCAAAAGCGACCTAAGGAGCCTTGCATCCGTCAGAGAAATACGCCACATATTAAAGGATGGTAATCTCGCAGCAGCGGCAGCAAAGTATTGCACGGAGCGGCTGCCTTCAGCTGATGCTGATCGGGAGGTGGTATCAATGCGCAGCACATCCAATGCTGGTCTCTTGCCTTCCGGTGGCCACAGTATTGCACGGAGCTGCTCACAGCCTATTAGAAGTAGCCTCTTAAGGTCCGGGATCTGCATTTCACTGAGGTCAACTGTTTGCAGTGTTGTGCCCGACAGGTCCAGCTCCAAGAGATTACTGAACAATCCTCGCAACAACAGATTCTTCAGTTCAGCACAGCTGTGCAAGGTGATCTTTCGAAACTCAACGCTGCCATCAATAATGACAGTCTTAAGGCTACTGCTTACTGCTGCTGCTGCTGTAATTGCAAAGTGATCTTGTGTGGTGTGGTTTCCTGAAAACTCAAGAAGCTCCATCCTTTCCATACCAGACAAGAAGCTGCTGCTGCTGTAATTGCAGCAGGTGGACTTTGTTACCCGGAGCTTTCGAATGTTACGCAACCGTCCCCGTAAATGGCTCATGTCCCAGTTCTTGGCCCCCATTATGTTCAGCTCCCTGAGTTGGGTCATGAGATCCATCATCTGTGCGGACAAGATCAGATCCCAGTCTGTGTAGCTCAGGTCCAGCACCCATAGGCTTTCGAAGCATGCCCACAACGACCTGTTGGTGACGCTGCTGTCCTCCTTTTCTGCATCTGCATCTCCATCTGCATGATGATGATGGTCTGTGGTGCTTCTTGTTTGGATGAGGTCTTGGTCTTGGCAGCGCTCAAGCCACAGGAATCTAAGGCTGTGGCAGCAGAGGAATGGAGGCGATGAGAATCTGAAGGTGCAACTTGAGAGCTTTAGCACGCCGAGCCTATCCGAATGTTGAAACATGCTACTAGGAATAACACCAGCCGGGCTTACTACAAATCCACAAGTTGTTGTTGAGATCCAGTACGGTACGTGAGAATGAAGGAGATCACCCTCTTCCTCCTTACGTGCTGCTTGTTGCTTAGATAAGTAGTCTATATACAATTCCATGGCTCGATGCAGAGCATCCCCCAGCTGCCACGCGGCCTCATGAACGCCGTCATCCTGTGTCTGCTGCTGCTGCTGTGTGAGTATGATCCCATCGCATACCAAGTAGTTTGAGGCATGGAGAGCCCAGCCATAGTCAATGATGTGTTGGCTCACGTATCTTCGTGCTTCCAACATATACGACAAGCATTCAGCAGCTTGTGTGGCTGCAGCGGAATCATCGACGGTAACGCCGGCATGCTTGCAGTGGTGGGCAACTAATTCTGTGGCCTCCTGGCGCACCAGGTACGACCAGAGCTCCTTTGGATCTCGCTCATGGCGCGAAGCTGAAAGGACAGCATCTGCTGTACTGCTGGTCACCTTGTCTCTCATCTTGGGGTCGAGGCGAAACCTCCCTCGGAAGGTCCACAGCATCTTGTTACTGGCATATCCATACAGAGAGAGGCCGAGGTTAAATATATCAATCTCCTCGTTGCTTCCATTGTGCAGGATTACCAGGAATCTGCGATTCTGTAAGGCTTTATTGATCTCCCCGACAACTTGTGCTAACTCTGCGCGGGAGCGCTGGTCTACACCATTGAAATCATCGTCCTCGTCTTGCTTGTCAAACATGTCCATCACCCGGCTGGGAAGCTTCAGCTGCTCTGCGATTGCCCTCTGCGCGGCTCTTCTGCTCTGCCACTTTGAGCAGTCGATGTGGATGATCTGCTCAAACTCCAGTCCCGTAGGCCTCGTCGTCGTGGCCGTCGCGGTGAGGCGTTGGGCTACGGCTCGCAGGACGGCGGACGCCCCTAGTCCATCCCAGCCATCGAAGTAGATGGCATTCTCTCTGCTTCTTCTGGTGTCCTTGAGTTCATCTAGAATTCGATCAACAGCCGCCTCGACGGTGTCCGCCCGGATAACCTGCATGGATATACGCAGCGGTGATCTGAGTTGAAAGATTGAAAGTGTTCGAATTTAGTAATAAGTTCAAAGTTGATGCAAAAAGCCATTTATCGAGGTGACTGAGTTGAAAGATTGAGCTGCATCGGTTCCAGCTTTTACATGAAGCTAGTTTTGTAGCTAGTGTTATATAGCCTGTAGCAATTTTTTTTTAGAATTTGTTGTCTAGCCTCTACATGAAGCTAGTTTTGTATTGTCGGAATTCTGTTGGTTTTAAATCCTACAAAATTGTTGCGAGTTTGTTTTTGAAAGTTGTTCGAATGTCAAATTGTTTGAAGTTTCCCAAATTGATTTTTGTATCTCATATGAAAGTTCATGGATTTTGAATGTTTTTGAGCTCTCGGTTGAAAGTTTGGAACTGAGTTGAAAGCTTTATTTTTTTTGGGAAAGATTGAAAGTGTTCGAATTTAGTAATAAGTTCAAAGTTCATACCCAGAATCATTTGTGGAATAATTATAGTATGAGCTTGTCAGAACAAAGCTTACAAACTAATGCGTACCTTAAAATTATCATCTAACGTGAGAAGTTTAGTTTATTAAGTCTCTCCTCGCAAGAGAGACAGAGAAAAAAATTACATAGCGACGTAGCAAACAGAGTTAGCTAGGTCTGAGATCTTCATTTCTTCCTTTTGAGTAAATCTGATCTAGAGGTTGAACATGAAACAGACAACGCACGAAAATACGGTAAAAAAAAGAATCGGCAAAAAAGCTCAAAAAAAATCAGAAGTTCAAAAAAAGACGAAATTATAAATAGTGAAAAATAAACCAGAAGTCAGAAACTGAAGCCGAAACGAGCGGGGCCATAACTTGATAGTATATTAGAAAGATGCTTGCGTCGGTAATCCTCGTAACAAGGAAGGTAGTACTATTATTAATCTAACCATTACTCCATCTGTTCGGAAATATACGACGTTTTAGAAAGCTTGAGCCAAACCTTCTTAATTTTGATCACTAATATATATAAAAAACTATTTGTATAGGTCGTGTAAAAATGATATCATTATTTTATAGTATTTTATGAACATATTTATATATAAAATAATGATCAAAGTTACATGTTGGAGACATGCTTAAGATTTTTGAAAACCACCGCTTTCTTTTTTTCTCATCCAAGGATTATGGCAGAGAAACCTCGTTCTTCTCTGCAATATGCGTAAAGCGGAAAAAGCTTTTATGGCAGTGAAGAGACACATAAATAATATTATTGATCAAGCAGAAACGGCCGATTCTGAGAAAGTTTATCATGACATTCTCATTGAGATTATGGACCATGTTAATGATATATCGGGGCTAGAGGAGGAAGTGGAAAGGGCAAGGACAATGTTCAGGACATTCGAGAACTCAACGGCTGATCCTCTAACTTCGAAAGTCGAAGAGGAAGCATATAAAACCCAAAAGACTAAGATCTAGAGATCTCTTTTTTTGGAATTTTTGTAATAAATTTGCCTTAAATTTGTCTTTTGTAAAAGTGACTAGTCACACTGGCACACTTATCTGTTCCAGCTCAGTAACTTCTGTAGTTCATACCACAAAGGACAAAACACAGACGATTCTAAATAAAAACCATCTGTGATAGTTTCGTGGACGGTTCTAATTAAAAACTATATGTGATAATGTGTATATCATAGACGGCTTTTAAACCTAACCGTCTATCATAGTTTTAGAGATGATTTTAGCCATGAATCATCTGTAATAATTGAAACATAGATGGCCCCATATGAACCATCTATGGTGAGGCGTTCAGTATAGCTTATTTTATGGTACTGCGTACACACATTAGTAATTTAAACGGAGGCTCAATAGGCTTAGGGGCGTGGGCACGTATAATACCACTGAATTTGCAAGTGTGTATACCTCTCTAGAGAGTACCAACAGTATCCAGAGATAGCGAGACAACGTAGGATCGAGCCTGAACAGGCTGCTTGCTCACCGGCAATTAGCCCAAATATGTTTAGAAACTAAATGGCAAATGGGTTGGCCGCCTGGCCCATTTCCCTGCCTTCTTCGCTCAACTACTCGTCTACTCAACTCCCTCTTGGTCTCTTCAGATCTCCCCTTCACCCCTTGTGGAAACCCTAGGCGACGGCGCCCAAGACGCGGGACGGCAGGATGAGCTCATTTAGGCGGAGCTGCAGAGGTCGTCGACCTCCTCTGCGGCATCACCATTCGCCAGCGCGCGGCTGCACCAGCTCGACGTGTTCGACGCTGTCAAAATCACACTAGACACCGGCCCGCCTGAGCTGCCCGGCACCACCGCCAGACGCGGTATCAACGTATCCAAGCAACCTAGCTTTAACGTTTAAATACCCATCTTAAAAATTTTGGATCTGCCACTGCGTCGTCAGTAGCTAAGGTCGGAAACTTTTGGACGCAGCAATGTTCTTGCTCTTCCTTTCTTTTCTTTTCCATCAGACGCTACAATTCTATTTTGGCTTCATATGAATTAGCCGATGCGTCTACGTAATTCGTATAGAGATTTGCATAGTATCAATTTATACATCTAGATTTAGTTTTTATCACTTGCATCCTCTCCGTTATAATAGATATATATGGGCTATCTAATGGCCGCATATGAAAATTTTTCCTTTTCTCTAGACTAATGTGAGAATTTCTAGTTTTTTTCTTTTTCCTTGATTTAAGAATCATTGTGGAAATTTTTAGCCCTCAAGAAGAAGAAGAAGACTGCCTTAATCTCGCCAGTTGTTCATATACAGAATCATTTGTGGAATAATTATAGGATGAGGTTGTCAGAACAAAGCTTACAAACTAATGCGTACCTTCAAATTATCATCTAACGTGAGAAGCTTAGTTTATTAAGTCTCTCCACGCAAGAGAGACAGAGAAAAAAAATTACATAGCGACGTAGCAATTAAACACAGTTAGCTCTGAGAGATGGGAAAAAGAACACAAAAAACTGATGTTTATAGATGTGTCTTTAATCTCATAAGATGTTTATAGATATATAGATCAACCAAAGAGAAGGGAAAAAGAACCAAAAAAAATATATCGCAATTGAAGCTCGAATGGAAAGGAATTTAACATGCAGACTGGAACGTGAGGTGATTGATAAGTGTAATAATACCTCAGTACGCATGACGAATTGGTCGGCTCCGTGGATCTCTCTAGCCTCTGGTAGATATTGAGTACTCAATGTTGGCACAAGGTTAATTAATTAGTTAAAAGGTCCCATGCATCTGGCCATCAGCTCCTCCGATCCAGCAGATTAATTTCATTTCATTTCTGGCTTACGATGATCTAACCCACCAATAGATTGATCCATCTTACAAAATAAAATAAATATATAAATACTGCTTGTTTAAATACGAAGAAACAAGCAGGCAGGTTGACGATCGAACACAGGTGTAATTAATAGTCACGTACGTACCTTGCTATCTAGACAGTCGCTGGATAGACAGAAGCCATGCAAATAGCTAGATGGACCAAGCCAAGCCAAGCCAAGCGTTGAGGTAGACGATGAAGACGCTTGGACTTGGAGAGCAGATTAGAGATGGAATGAAGATGTTTTCGTGTGCGCAGATGCCGAATGAATGCCTTGGACAGAACAGAAGCAAAGCGGTGCCCTCGCTGCAGGGCTTAAAGATAAAGGGATCCTAAAAGATAAATAGCACAGCAATTAAGGCTGTCGGTTCTCTCTCTGTCTGATCCTTCTGTTTGCTTGCTAATTGAGCACGTAACTTTTGTGTCTTTTTAGGGACTCGAATTGAAGAAAAGGTCCCAAGTAGAGCCCCCGATCGAATTTTGGTTCCTTACTTGCATTGCAGTTGCAGCAGTAATGTGACGACTCACATCATTATCATAGGGTAATAATACCGGTCAACGGATTATTACTCGTTTTATCCGATAAAATATCGCTCTAACGAATAATAATCCAATCAGAGTATTGCAGCAGAACAATAATTAGAGATAGAAGATTACATCCATTCACCTTACCATGCAGGGCTAAAATATTATACAACTTATATCGTTCAGAGATTACAATACCAAAAGATAGTAGTTCAGAATTCTAATTACACAAGAGAAGATACAACTACAATACCCTAATATCGCAGGTACCTTATAGGTCGAGTTCGAGCTGCTCCTATGTCCCTAATAGCCCCAGTCCTCGTATATGGAGCAATCCTCAGACGACTCGTCTTCGATATAACCATCCTCCCCTGGGGAGTATGGCTCCTCTGCACCGGTCTCATCAACGTCTGAATACAGCTGGCTATCTTCTAATCAAAGGAAATAATAGCAAGGGTGAGTACAGAGTACTCAGCAAGATTATATAACAAATATGCACTGTATGTTCCTGTTCTACCTCAATCATTTCTCCTCATTTCTACATCCATTCTCAATCTCAAACTTTAGAAAATAATGTGTTTAAGTTATGAAAGATTTCAAATTCATTACTTTGTAAATCTACTAAACATACATATGAACAGCAAAAACCCCCATAAGTTTCTGTAATTCTCCTTTCCCAGAGACATACATGAATTCATGATTTGGTTAGCATTGCGCAAGCTTGTGTCACTTTACCCATCACCACTCTGATCCTGTTGGCTTCCCGGATCTCCGCAATTCCTTAGATGCGGCGCCCAGATCAGAGTATAGTACATTTGCATCTATCTCAGTATTATATCTCCACCCAGTTACTCACAAGCGGCAGCCTGGAGCGGTGTGCCACCCTCACGCAGACCCACCGAAAGCAACATAACTGTTGGCTGGGGTGGTTTCTGACCCTCACCCAACACCCAACTGCATAATATATCGCCTTCGCCTACCCCGTTGTTGAATATCTTATCAGTCTTGGGTTCTTGCGATCCGCCTCCCCCACTTCTGGCCTACTTACCAGTTCTGGGTTCTGCGCGGCTGTGGATCCCCCACTCCGGTGCAGATCTGGCTCTTGTGGGTTCCTCCCCTAAATAATACTTACCCATGTGGAGAATATAATACCTCAATAGAGCTACTAGTCTGTCCGCCCGCAAACGGAATGTTGGTTGATACAGTTTGGTACGGTCTATTCACACGGAAGAAGTTTGTAATTCCTTATATTCTATTCTTATGCAGAGGTCCCAAACCTGCCCACTTGTCACCTGCCCTGGCAACCTCTGCCCACCTTCTTATTTAACTAGATGGCCAACTGCTCCATCTGTTGTCATTCAACTCTTTTCTTTTGTCTCTTAAATCCATTGCTCGATTTAAATACATTTTCTTTCTTTCATGCAAGGTGATACTAGATTAATACAAAATACTGGTTTTACGGAATATAATCTGAAGACTTGATCAAAGGAATGCTTGCCTGGGTTTATGATAAAGCTACCGAGTCTCTTCGTTACTCGATATAATTCCTTTGAAGATTCAAATTCTTCACTGAAATTATGCTAAGAATTAATCTATGATGTCGAAGCGATACTACGGCCTAATTAATTAAGCGAATTCTACAATATGTGATCGCAGGGTTTCTAGGTTTCCATTCAACTCCTAAAGGAATCTCTATTATGTTGATATAGCTAATATTCATTACAGGGTTCCTAAGTACTTGCAGCTAATTTATTTAACTAGACACATCTGTTATAGTAATGTTTCTATAATGCATGATTATGAGCCTCCCTAAATTTAGCAAATCTAGCATGCAACCTTTTTATTTACCCATTTTCTTTTCTTTTCTCATTTTTTCTCTTCAACCGGCTCCCTTCTCTTTTATGCCACCGACGCCTCATCTCTTTCCCCGCCGCCTCTTCTCTCGGTCTCTTCTTCTCCCCTCTGCACCGACTCCCTTTTCGCCGCCTCCTCGGTCTTCTTGCGCCATGCCGCCCCGGGGATCCTCCTCCCCTTCCCCCGGTCTAGCGCTTCCTCCTCTCTCTTTCTCCCTCTCGGCTACGCCTTCACTCCCCCTGTCGTGCTACCCCGCCGACCCCTCTCCTCACGCTGTCGTCCCCATCCGCACTGGGCCATCCGCACGAGTGCTGCTGCCAGATCCGTGGCCTACGGCCCGGATCTGATGCTCCTTCCTCGGATCCGACCTGGTTTGATGTTTGATTTGGTTGCTATTTGGTTTTGGCTCTAACGATTTTGCTCACGGCTTGCTAGGTTTTGGAGGTGTGTTGCCCTTGCGGGTCACGACCGGCTAGCGCCGCCCGTACGCCGGGGGAGTGTGCGGTGGCAGCTAGTGGTGTGGCGACGCCGGTGGTAGCACGCCGCCGCCTTCCTCTTCGGTGAGCCCTTGCTCCTTCCCTCTTCCTCTACTACCTCTAGTTGGCATACTACACTTAATGGTTGCTTACTGTCTCTATGTTTGCTATTGAGAAATGGATGCTATTGTTGTGAGCCATTTGTGGGTCACCTGTGTGGTTGACGGTGGGTTTGGCTTCAGGAAGAAATCAAGGGTGGCTTGGGGTGGTCGCCCTCTGGCTTGTGGCTGTCGCCCTGGTGGTCTTCCTCCTAGGGTTGCTGGACTCGGTGTGGGATCGGGTCTCCTGCCGTCGCTGTCGCCGTCGTCTTGCTCCTGGTCGTCCGCCCGGCCTTCGTCTTGTGTCCGGCTTCTCCTTGGTGGCTACGGTTTCTGTGTGACTGGGAATGGATGGAGAATGACTTGTGTGCCGTGCGCAGACTCCTTCCCTCTTTTCTCTGGTTGGCTATGCAGTCGGGTTGTGCGCGATATTTTCTGGGATGGTTGTGTTGTGCGTGACCCTCTCGGCTGTGGTTTGTCTGGCTGTGTGCGATGGCTTGACGTTGGGCTTGACCTTCTCGGCTGTGTGCATGCTCTCTGAAATGTGGGGTGCAGTCCCTGTGACTCTGGTGATGCTAGTCCTTCGGTTGCTATGTGAGATTTAAAATATGATGGTTTATGCTGGTTGGTCTCTAAAATAACACAAGTTTGTTTATGCCGGAGTGATGAGCCTATGGTTGTGAGAGGTGCCGATTGGCCCCTGGACGGTCAGGTATCTCCGTGAACGGATTACCCCGTCCGAACTTAACCTCTAGGGCTCTGACGGCAATTCTATCTTCTTTCCTTCGCTTATTTTTATTTGTTCTTTTGTTCGGTCTTTTTCGGTATTGAAACTAATGTTTCGCTCACAAATGAACTATCGGTGTGGTGGCGGTTCGACGACAGATCCTAATGTATGAAATGACATGACTGTAATTTAGCTTTCTCTTAATATTGATGTACTCAAACTAATGTAAATTATCTAAATGAAATTTTTATCCTCAAATATTCTGAATGTACAATGTATGTATGAAATGACCATCTATTGTATTTGATGCTCAGAATGTAATGAGTGATAGTCGTAGACTGGTGATTGATGGTCGTAGCGACTTTTGTGATGGTCGTAACGACTCGTAGTGTGGTCGTACGCTGCTGGTAGGATTTCATAGGCTATGAGCACTTCTGTCTTGTGCTTTAGAGTACTGTTGTTTTAGACCAGTGGTGTGCTGAGATTGTTCACTTGGATATAATCTGATTATGCAAGTTGATGATTCTTGTGTATTGTGTGGTCCTATATGATAGTTTGTTTGTTGGTTTAGGTTGCAGGACTTCGGAGCTAGGTCATGGTGAGGTGTACGAGGACTGGGACTAGGCACATGAAGGTGTTGAGGTCCAAAACGGTCAGGGAGACGTCGAAGATGACTGAGGTTGGTAAGGTGGTTGCAAGCTGGGACAACGAGAACCAGAGCAGGAGCTATCAGAGTTGGACATGACGGGTAAAGGCGAGGTGGACCGATATTAGGCTCAGGGAGGAGTCGAGGTCCAAACGGTCAAGGATGCCGGGTTCCATTATGCGCGAGGTGGACTCAAGTTGCTTCCTGTTGCAATTAGAAGAATTTTGCCAAATAAGATTCGAGTAACAATCATGAGGCTATATTATTTCTTTAATGCATCCTGGGTTTTCCTGGGATTTTCAGTAACCGGTCAATTATCATTACCGACCACTGGGCTTGGGCCGCTGGGCAGGGCCGACCGACTGATAGGCATAGGAAACGGATCTACGAATCGAATAGTCTCGAATATGAATACGAATATTTTCGAATACGAATGCGAATACAAATACTCTCAAATACGAATATGAATATTCTCAAATACGAATATGAATATTTTCGAATACAGATTTTACACTACTACAAAAGAGGCTATATTGGACAGGTACATCATACACGGTTCATACGGAACCGTTTGTGCTTAAACTATCATAGACGGTTTATAATAGCAATCGTCTGTGATATTTTCACATACGATTCTTAATAGAACCATCTGTGATAATCGAACAACTCATGCTAGATAGATGAGAGGAAGGAGATCAAAAGAATTTTAAATACCATTATTCAGAAATGTGGTGAAGAAGATGAGGAAGAGGACAATTTAGAAGAGATTGATCAGTTTCTGGTATCAAGGAATTGTACACCGCGTTGCATATAAAACCAGAATGGTGTGGAAGTTTAAGGGCCGCTTGCATCGGAATATTAACAGGCGGGAGTAGGGCGCGAACATTTAAGTGTAATCACAGATGGTTCGTATTCCAAACCATCTCTGCTATTAATATCACAGACGATTCGTATTACGAACCGTTTCTAATATTAATATCAGAGATGGTTCTTATTACGAACCATCTCTGATATGTGACTTATAACAGACGGTTCTAAACTAGAACCGTCTATAATAAGCATTCCTATATATACCGTCAAGCTAGGGTTTTGCGCGTACGCTGCAGTTATAGATCTACATATCGTCTCGCCGCTCGCCCGATCTAGCCCGTCGCCGCCTCCTTCTCGGATCTCCCTCCTTCTTGCGTCCATGCCATCGCCGCCGCCTCCTCGGACCTCCGTCCCCAGTCGCCGTCGACCCCCGTCCACGCCGTCGCCGCAGCCTCCTTGGACCTCTGTCCCTAGTCGTCGTCGACCCCCGTCCACACCGTCACCGCAGCTTCCTCGGACCTCCGTCCCCAGTCGCCGTCGACCCCCGTCCACGCCGTCTCCGCAGCCTCCTCGGACCTGGAAAGTCTGTATCGTGAGTATTTCGGTTCTTTGTTTGCAAACATTGTGGGTTATGCTTGTTTTATAATCTCTAGTAAATGTTCAAGTACTGAGAGACATTGTTTGCTTGTATTCTGAATTCAGATCTAGATAGAAGCATGTTTTAACTTTGAAGTATTGAGTATCTGTGATTATGTTGTCTATTAACTGATCATCTTAAGCTATTGTCAGATTGCTACCTTATAGCCTTTGATTTAGATCTTCTGTCATACCGAAATTGAGATGTGAATTGTATGTATACATGTACATGTTAATTTGCTTGTTTCAGAGGGCATGGCTAACATTTTCTGAGGCTAGCCAATAAACAGAATTATATTTAGGGGTAGAAAAGAATATCACAGACGGTTTGTAACTAAAAACCGTCTGTGATTATCACCTATCACAGACGGTTTTTACTTACAAACCGTCTGTGATTATTAGGTATCACAGACGGTTTTTAATTACAAACAGACGGTTTTTACTTACAAACCGTCTGTGATTATTAGGTATCACCTATCACAGACGATTTTTACTTACAAACCGTCTGTGAAATATATTATTAGAAGGATTATTAGGTATCACATTATACATATATACGTGGCCCCATGCACACAGATGTGATCGTATTCATTGATCGTATCGCGCATCGCGTATCAATCCAGTGATTGCAACAGTAGTGGTATGGAGTTGGAGTATGGATGGATGTATTCATTGACTGATATAATAACATGTACCAACGATCACTCTAATAAGATATTTATCACTTCAAAGACTACGGGGGTTCCATATACAGAATCTTCCTTTTCCTCCCCTTCTTATTCCTTCCCAACATATTAAGTTTGGCAACAGCGAAACCGAGATAGTGTCTCGTTGCAGAAGCAGCAGCAAAAAAACGCAACTATAGATCTGATCACCGGCGATGTCCTGGCGGGTGTGTTCCTTTTAGTTTTGGTTTTTGGTTTTTAGTTACAGCTTATAGTTTTAAAGTTATTTAAGACTACAGAGTAATAGAAACTCGTATGCAGTTTTGACCGATATAAATTTAAATAAAGTTACTATAATATATACTACAATTAACTTATAAACCCCACCTTAAAATGACACTCTATTTGAAAATTAGTCACTGTAAAAAAACCAAAAACAACTTTTAAAAGCTACAGGTCCAAATCTGAGTCCAATTTTAGTCGTTCTTAAATGCAAAAATCCTAATGCCTAACTTGAACCTAAGCTGATAGAAGAGGTTCAACTTCCACCCATCTATATGCGTACCCATATCTACGACTACGAAAATGAAACGTGCAATCAACTTATATTAACAACTGGATTTTCATAAAAAAAATGGTTACAAAACATTGAAGCGGACTTTGTTTCACATTATATTTAATATTCAAGACATGGTATCAAACCATGGAAACAAAAGAAAGGTAGGGCAAAACTGTTAGAATGTGGCACATTTTATGGCCCACTTCCTTAATTCTAAAGCATACTTTGTTTAGTACCATATTGCTAAGGAAAGGAGAGGAAGACCAATTTATAAGGTGGAGTCCTCTCCACTCTTTGAATATAGATAGAGATGTTATGTGGAGGGTTCTGTGTAGTCACACACGCGTACGCACGCGCTCGCGTATACGCATATTTTCGTGTGAAAATCGCGTGACTTGTGATGCGTGAAAATCGCGTATTTTAGAGTCTTGCTATAATCTGAATATTGCAACTGATTTAAATAAATGTGAGGCAAATATTTGGCATTCTCGTTTCTGTCATATTGGTTTTGATAGTATTGCTAGAATGTCCAGATTAGATTTAATTCCAAAATATGAAATTGTCAAAGGGTCAAAGTGCCAGTCATGTGTGCGAGCAAAGCAACCTCGAAAACCCTTTAAGGGATTAGAGGATGAAAAGAACTTGGCACATTTAGACCTTATTCATTCAGATTTGTGTGAAATGAATGGATTATTGACAAAAGGAGGCAAAAGATATTTTCTAACTTTTATTGATGATGCAACACGCTACTGCTATGTGTATTTGCTGAAAACTAAGGATGAAGCTTTAAATTACTTTAAAACTTATAAGGCCGAGATTGAGAACCAACTAGAAAAGAAAATAAAAAGATTGAGGTCTGATCGTGGAGGAGAGTATATCTCTCTCATGAATTCTCCCAATTATGTTCTGAGCATGGAATAGTCCATGAATTTACACCACCATATTCTCCCAATTAGATAATGTGCCCCAAATATTTATAAATATGTGAGTACCGATCTGTAGATAAGAAATATCAAATATAGTGATACAATATTAAATTATGAATGTCCATAAGCATTAAAAATAAAACGAAAATATACCACTAAGTCACTAAATCTGATTACGATACAATTTCACTCTACAAGTTTTCATATCTCGAAAGCGTTGAATGATTCTTTTGTTATCAAGGTTTCTAAATATCTCTCGCTTAGTGTAGCTCACCATTAAGTCATTGAGCCATTTATCCGATACCTTATTGCGCAAATCTGTTTTAATAATCTTCATTGTCGAGAAAATTCTTTCAACTGATGTTGTTGACACTGGAAGGATCAATGTGAGCTCGATGAGGCGATACACCAATGCAAAAGTTATATTTTTTTGGTTTCACTACTTCTTTGTTAGGTATCTTTGTGACCGTGAGGACTGCTATGGCATGCTTGCGCCATTGCCACCCTTGCCGAATGGTGAGCTATCCCATGTATTTGAATGCAATATCTGTGGGCGTCTGAGGAAGGAAGAGGATGACGATGCGCCTGATGGTGGTGCTTCTAGCATGGTCCAGTAGGATGGTCCAAATTTTTGTCTTTGATTGTCTGACATGCAAATTGTTATCTGGCATAACACTTGGTTATGGAGTACTATTTGGTATTTTTACCTCCTCCTAGGCTTTTTGGCAAAAAAAAAAAAGAACGGGTTTTAATTCACTGAACTCAGGAAGATGTATGTGACATAATTAAGCCTTGTTGTACTTGTGATGTTTCATTTGTAGGTAGTTCTGCTTGGACTGTATAATTTTTTATATGCCCTATCTTTCTTGGTGATGCAAATCTGTGAAATTTATATAGTTAGAAACTGATAAAAATTAACTCATCATCATTTGAATTATGCCCCTGATTCCTATTGCCTTTTGACAATTGACCTGTACTAGCTGAATGATTGTGTGTTGTTACGGATTTAAAAACTTTTAGAACATGTTTGTATGTATGTTCTAAAAATTTTTACCACCCATGAGTTTCTTTTAAAAATCCATAGCAACGCACGGGCATTCAGCTAGTGTGTGCATGAGATCTAACTTGTGAGGCAAACTAGTAAGTAGTACTGGTTCAACTTCTGATCAAGTTTTGGAGCCAGGCTAAAAGCCCTGATTATTTATTTATTTATTTATTTATTCATCCCTTCCATCTTGAGCAACACTGACAAGTCTGTTAACTTTTACAAACTCAAAGCTTCAATTAAGAAGGCGCTATGCATATATTCATATAAGCTCAAGACTCTAGTGAGTAAACTATTCGCTTGGACAGGTTTTTTTTTTTTTTTTGCTCCAACTTCACATTTACTTGATTTTTGAAGCTTGGCTGAAAGCCCAGGTTGTTGCCTAGCATATGGATATACAACTTAACTACCCTGAAAAAAAGCAATGCCAGTTGCAATTCAAATGCAAATGGCCAAGAATGGATCTATTAGAGAGCTTACTCCTAATACTACTAGTAGCTACTGTGAATCTGGAAAACATTTCAGTTTCAGGGAGAAGTAGCTAAACCAGTCTTGCAGTAGTACATTGCAGCATAACTATTGCACAAACCAGACGCACAATCATGCATCACCATCATCCATAAGTACTGGAGTAATAATACATCGGTCCATACACAGTCGACAGGTCACACGAGCACACAAACAGAAGAGCACAGCAGCAACATGCCCATACAGAAGCCAGCTGAACTCTCTGCTTCATTATTTCTCTCGCACACACAGTCACACACGGTTGGTATCATCTATCCTATCCAACAGGCTAGATGATGATCGATATATGGTTTATTTGGATGGATCGAGCAATCAAGGTCCATACCAAATCAGACCAAAGTAAACTGAACTTGAAAGACGAGCGCAGTGGCACCATGATTCTTGCAGGTTGCTATTATATATATATGACACGACGATGCACCAGGACGAACGACAGCGAGCGACGCGGCACAGCAGACAACATACATACTAGTCCAAGGGAACTGCATTGGTAGCTGCAATTCAAGGACGGAATTACCTGCAGCCAGGATGAATCCAACCAAAGCATGTGTATATAAATCAAGCTAGGCAGTGAAGAAACAACCAATAAATCCAATCCTATGGAGCTTTGAATGAATCTTCATTATGCATGACTATAAATCAAGCTAGGCAGCTGGCATATATGTATGTATGTATGTGTCGATCGATACATATGGGTGCATCATCATGTAATATAATGATAGCCAAATCGTGCATGATTAATGGGTACGAAATTAAATATGGGTTATACCTCAGCGTGGATTGGATGGATGAATTATATAATTAATATATGCAAGCTAGAGGATTGACACAGGCAGGGCAGGGCAGGGCAGGGCAGTGCAGGGCTGAAGGGGGGGAGGGTTCACCTGAGCAGGGAGCCTTTGGGCAGCTGGGTCTTGTTGTAGGGCGAGTGGCTCGGCCGGTAGAGGGAAGGGTCGTGCTTGGCCTCTACCCCGTCCCACTCCAGGCTCTCCCACCATTCCTTCTCGCACTCCACCGTCGGAGGAGGCTTGGGCTTGGAGTCACCGACGGCGGGCAGTCGCCTGAGGCTCCAGCAGCCCCTGATCCTGACGGTCTCGAGGTTAGGAGCGGACATGGTGCGCCCGCAGATGCGCTGCAGCATGGGGAGCTCGTGCAGGTGGACGCGCCTCAGCTTGGGGAATCGTATTATTATTGTCTGCTGCTCCTGGCGCTGAGGGAAGACCTCCGTGAGATCGCCGCAGCACACGATCTCGAGGGTATGCAGGCGACGCAAGGTGCTAATGGACAAGGGGAGCACATATATGAGCCTGGGGCAGTAGTCCAGGTGCAAGAATTCCAGCCATTGAAAGGAACTTCCTTCGTACTGGGGCATTGCCAGCCAGTTCCAGACGTAGCGCGCCGCCGGGAGCTGGGACGCCCAGAATGTCTCCAAGTTTTGAAAGATGCGCACATCACCGCCTAACATGGGAGTAGTGAAGACGGTGTATAACTTGGGGCACCTCTCGACTCGGCACCATATTAGACGAGTCCACCTTGATCCTTCCGGAGGTGCAGGGATCCTGGTGATGCACGAGTGGTCGTACGCGTGCAGCGATGTAGCCGCATCACATATGAAATCAGGGACGAGTATTACACCACTAGTAGTAATACTAGTTTGGGCCCCCTCCAAGAGTTTGCTGCTGCCCTGTCCCCCCTGCATCTCTATGAGACAGCTCCGGCGGTACTCGCTTGACGGTAGCGGCATCTCGGGGCAGTCCCACATCACAAGGCCATCAACATCATAAATATTATTAGCCGGATGAGCATCCTTCTCAAAGACATCTGCGTACTTGGAGTCCACCATACTTGTATGTTCGTCGCTGCTGCCACCAACAGTAGCTGCAGCAGGACCGATATCAATATGACATCGGAAATACGGCTGGAAAAAACCTTTTACGGGCAAAAGCGACCTGAGGAGCCTTGCATCCGTCAGAGAAATACGCCACTTATTAAAGGATGGTAGTCTCGCAGCATCAGCAGCCAAGTTTGCTTCCCCTCTGCCTTCAGCTGATGCTGATCGGGAGGTGGTATCAATGCGCAGCACATCCAATGCTCGCCTCTTGCCTTCCGGTGGCCACAGTATTGCACGGAGCTGCTCACAGCCTATTAGAAGTAGCCTCTTAAGGTCCAGGATCTGCATTTCACTGAGGTCAACTGTTTGCAGTGTTGTGCCCGACAGGTCCAGCTCCAAGAGATTACTGAACAATCCTCGCAACATCAGATTCTTCAGTTCAGCACAGCTGTGCAACGTGATCTTTTGCATCCCAACGCTGCCATCAATAATGACAGTCTTAAGGCTACTGCTTACTGCTGCCCCAGATAAGCATGTCATGCCACCTTGTTCTTGTGTGATGTGGTTTCCTGAAAACTCAAGAAGCTCCATCCTTTCCATACCTGACAAGAAGCTGCTACTGCTGTAATTGCAGCAGGTGGACTTCGTTACCCGGAGCTTTCGAATGTTACGCAGCCGTCCCCGTAAATGGCTCATGTCCCAGTTCTTGGCCCCCATTATGTTCAGCTCCCTGAGTTGGGTCATGAGATCCATCATCTGTGCGGACAAGATCAGGTCCCAGTCTGTGTAGCTCAGGTCCAGCACCCATAGGCTTTCGAAGCATGCCCACAACGACCTGTTGGTGACGCTGCTGTCCTCCTTTTCTGCATCTGCATCTCCATCTGCATGATGATGATGGTCTGTGGTGCTTCTTGTTTGGATGAGGTCTTGGTCTTGGCAGCGCTCAAGCCACAGGAATCTAAGGCTGTGGCAGCAGAGGAATGGAGGCGATGAGAATCTGAAGGTGCAACTTGAGAGCTTTAGCACGCCGAGCCTATCCGAATGTTGAAACATGCTACTAGGAATAACACCAGCCGGGCTTACTACAAATCCACAAGTTGTTGTTGAGATCCAGTACGGTACGTGAGAATGAAGGAGATCACCTCTTCCTCCTTACGTGCTGCTTGTTGCTTAGATAAGTAGTCTATATACAATTCCATGGCTCGATGCAGAGCATCCCCCAGCTGCCACGCGGCCTCATGAACGCCGTCATCCTGTGTCTGCTGCTGCTGCTGTGTGAGTATGATCCCATCGCATACCAAGTAGTTTGAGGCATGGAGAGCCCAGCCATAGTCAATGATGTGTTGGCTCACGTATCTTCGTGCTTCCAACATATACGACAAGCATTCAGCAGCTTGTGTGGCTGCAGCGGAATCATCGACGGTAACGCCGGCATGCTTGCAGTGGTGGGCAACTAATTCTGTGGCCTCCTGGCGCACCAGGTACGACCAGAGCTCCTTTGGATCTCGCTCATGGCGCGAAGCTGAAAGGACAGCATCTGCTGTACTGCTGGTCACCTTGTCTCTCATCTTGGGGTCGAGGCGAAACCGCCCTCGGAAGGTCCACAGCATCTTTTTACTGCCCAATCCATACAGAGAGAGGCCGAGGTTGGATATATCAATCTCCTCGTTGCTTCCATTGTGCAGGATTACCAGGAATCTGCGATTCTGTAAGGCTTTATTGATCTCCCCGGCAACTTGTGCTAACTCAGCGCGGGAGCGCTGGTCTACGCCATTGAAATCATCCTCCTCGTCTTGCTTGTCAAACATGTCCATCACCCGGCTGGGAAGCTTCAGCTGCTCTGCGATTGCCCTCTGCACGGCTCTTCTGCTCTGCCACTTTGAGCAGTCGATGTGGATGATCTGCTCAAACTCCAGTCCCGTAGGCCTCGTCGTCGTCGCCGTCGCGGTGAGGCGTTGGGCTACGGCTCGCAGGACGGCGGACGCCCCTAGTCCATCCCAGCCATCAAAGTAGATGGCGTTCTCTCTGCTTCTTCTGGTATCCTTGAGTTCATCGAGAATTCGTTCAACAGCCGCCTCGATGGTGTCCGCCCGGATAACCTGCACGGATATACGCAGCGGTGATCGAGGTGATCTTCAGTTCAAAATGGACCTCCATCTTTTTAGGCGTGTGCTAAGTTGTTGCTGTGCTAAATTAGACATTTATTGTTACGACGAACATACTAAGTTCACACCATTTTATATATGATTAACCTCTCCATCTTACATGGCGACGTTGCAAACACAGTTAGCTCTGAGATCTTAATTTCATCCTTTTTGAGTAAAATCTGTTATATTCTCAAACCGATGGAGCATGTAAGGCTTAAGATTTTCAAAAACAACCGCTTTTCTTTTTTCTCATTTAATGATTATTATGGGAATTTCTAATCCACGGAACAAACGAGGTGTCTTTAATACCATAAGATGTTTATAGATATTTAGATCGATGAAAGAGAAGGGAAAAATAACCAAAAAGTAAAAAATATATCGCGATTGAAGCTGGAATGGAAAGGAATTTAACATGCAGAATGGAACGGGAGGTGATCGACAAGTGTAATAATACCTCAGCACGCATAATGAATTGATCGGCTCCGTGGATCTCTAGCCTCTAGTAGATATTGAGTATACAATGTTGGCACAAGGTTAATTAATTAATTAAAAGGTCCCAGGTGGTCATCAGCTCCCGGCCTCTTCAGATCCAGCAGATCAATTTCATTTCTGGCTTACGATGATCTAACCCACCAATAGATTGCTCGGTCAACTCATTATTAGCAAACTCCAGATGAATTGGCTCGTCGCCGATCTGTTCCTGTATACATGGATGGATACACAAGCAGCAAGATCAGTTTGTTATTTTTTTTCTGTAATTACAACGAAGACTCACATACGCACGCAAACCGATGGAGCATACATACACACCGAGTACATTTTTAGTAGGGATTCTACAGAGTCACAGATTTATCTGTGGTCTTCGTCTTTCTAGTCATGAATTAACCTCTCCATCTTACAAAATAAATAAATATATAAATAATACTAGATTTAAATATGAAGAAACAAGCAGGCAGCTGGTAGACGAATACAGGTGTAAATAAATAGTCACGTACCTTGCTATCTAGATAGTCGCTGGATAGACAGATGGACCAAGCCAAGCCAAGCGTTGAGGTAGACGATGAAGTCAAATTGATTGCAAGCTTGGACGCTTGGAGAACAGAAGCAAAGCAAAGCTTGGACGCTTGGAGAACAGAACTCAATGGAATTAACTCGATGGAATGAATGCCGAATGAATGCCTTGGACAGAACAGAAGCAAAGCGGTTGTAGCTAAGGGATCCGCAGGGCTTAAAGATAAAGGGATCCTAAAAGATAAAGAGTACAACAATTAAGTATGATCCTTCTGCTAGCTTGTGTCTTTTTAGGGACTCGAATTTTGGCTCCGTACTTGCATTGCAGTTGCAGCAGTAACGTACGATGTGTTATAACATAAATGCTCAATGTGCATAACTACTCTCTAACTTCCACCTTTTACTTTATGCTGCCACCCTCTCATGTAATATAAATACATCAACATCAGGAATAAAGGACTACCCTTTTCTGTCTCAATCACTTGTGCAAAATCTCTTGCAACACGTTATCAGCACGCATGCTTATACATTCACAAGACAAACAGAAAAAAGGGCTCTCCACCACCGACGCTCATACATTCAGGCGCATGGCACAGCACATGGTGCGGCCGACGCGCGGAAGCAACACGTCGATGAGGCGGCGACGCCACGCGGTGACCCGCATGGCCACGGCACACAAGACTTCGGCGTTTGGCGACGTCCTCACGGCGTGGCCGCCAAGCCAGCATGCGCCAGCGACCCGAGGAGGCGCCGACTCGGCAAAGCCCGGCGACGCAGACAGCCCAGCGGCGTGGCGCGGCCCGTCGCGGA
Organism: Bonia amplexicaulis; assembly: GCA_036346245.1. Lineage (NCBI taxonomy): Eukaryota > Viridiplantae > Streptophyta > Magnoliopsida > Poales > Poaceae > Bonia > Bonia amplexicaulis. The sequence goes on along the minus strand of CM070746.1, from coordinate 289,735 downwards.
CGGCGCACTCGGCCAGATCACGGCCCGTCACGGACCCGGCGCTCGATCGATCGGCGCCCGTCTGGCGGACCCGGCGACACGACACACGCGAAGATCGGCAGAGAGCGGCGGGCCGGCGCAGAACGCGGCGAAGGCGGCTAAGCGGCAATGACGACTCCGGCAAGGCGGCTGCAGCGCGGACGGCCAAACCGGCCGGCAACGACCAACCCAACCAGCGGCGGCCCGGCCGGCAGCGCAGCGGCGGTGGCCGGCGAGCCATGGGCGACCAAGCACGCGACAGCGGGCGGCGGCGGTCGTGCGGCGCGCCCTCCGGCGACAGTGGCGCGATCTTGCGATGGAGGCGATGGCAAGACAGAGGCGTGGCGGCGGCGGCGTCGGCCGGCCGGCGGCGTCGGCCAACCGGCCCGGCGGTGGCTAACCCAACCGTGGTGGGCACAATGGCGGCTGGGAGCAAATGGGTGGTTAGGAAAACCCTAACCACCAAAATTTTATTTATATAGCCTCCTCCCAAATGGGCTTTTGGCCCAAATAACCCCACCTCCCCACCTGGGCCTAAAGGCCAAATGGGTTTCAGCCCAGGTTTTCGTGATTTTGCGTTTTCCCCCCTGTATTTCAGGGAAAATGCAGAATTTTATTTTAAATAAATTCATGTTGTATAATTTGCAGTATAGTCCTTCTGCTTATTTATAATTGTACTCGTCAATTTGTACTATTATAAATTAGCATTTCAGTCCCTACAGGATCTGAAAAATATGTAATTGTTCAAATAAATGTGCATACACATTTCTATAACTTTTACATATTTAGGATTATTTTATTGCAATTTATTTACAATATGCATTGCGACCATATTTAAATTCCCATTTAATGAGTATCATTGTACTTAATAATATGGAATTTTTGCAAAATATTATACCTAATATATATACCATAAAATCACAATTTATGACACTTTGCTACATTTATTTGTACGCTATGTCATACAATAAATTGGTGTTCACCACCAATATTGTGATTACACGGTATTAAAAATATAACCACAAGTTATATTTATTTTTGGGTATATATTCATTCGGATTACAATACTCACATTGTTTTCCACATATTTTGTATTTTATTACAACATTATCATACACATTAATTTACCTCATGTAAATTAATCATTTATGGTGTACTTTCATGTAGATTTTAAATGGCTACCAAAGATTTTGAGCCCCTAGCTCTCGATGGTACCAATTACCCTACATGGGCTATGGACTTAAAAATCAACATCACCACACGTGGGTTGAAAAGGGTGATATTTGATCCACCAGCAGATCAAATTCCTCCGAATATTGTGAAATATTCCGCTTTAAACATAATACGGAATCACATACATCCAGATTTGAAGACTGAATATTTGTATGAGAAAAATTCACTCACATTATGATTAACCCTCAAAAAATAGATATGAACAGCAGAAAGTTGTTATCTTACATCAGGCTAATCATGAATGGTCACATCTTAGACTCCAAGATTTTAAATCTGTTGGAGACAATAATCATGCCCTTCATACTATTTGCTCCAAATTGCGGTTTTGTGAAAATGAATCAACAGATGCGGACAAAATAGAGAATACTCTCTACAATGCTCCCATCTGACAGGGTTCTACAGCAGCAATGGCGTGCTGCAAATTACCAAACTTATTTTGATCTCATACATACATTACTTCAGGCAGAGAAGCATGCTGAACTTCTTTTAAAGAACAATCAGCAATGTCCCACCGGGGCTGCTCCACTTCCTAAAGTTCATGCTAATCAAAATAACAACAAGTTCAATGGTTCAAAAGACCATTCAAAGAACTTTAAAGGTAAACACCACCGCAATAAGAAGCAAAAACCAAGTGGATTCAAGAAAGGTAAAGGCAATTCTGGTAAAAGAATTGACAAATCTGAAATTTGTCAAAAGTGTGGTTGTTACAACCATTCTACCAAGAAATACCGTACCCCGAAGCATCTCGTGAACCTCTATCTCCAATTTTGGCTCAAGGCAAGAATGCTCAACAGAAGAGATTTGAAGCACACTTGAATCTCACATCCAACGATGATGAAGCCGGATGTTCTCGAAAGTTCCTTCAAGAACTCAAAGACACATGTACTTCTACAAAGAAGGATGATCTCATGTGCACCGAGGACACACTTGAAGAATTTCATTCTCAAGACATGTTTGGAGATCTCAATTAGACTCCTAGTCCAATAGCTACTAAGTACTATAATGTTGTAATATAAATAATGTTGTCATCCATATTGTAAGCTTATATGCTACAATCATATATCGAACACATTCGGTATTATCAAATAAAGTTTGTATGTATTCTATATATTACTTCAAGAATTTCATTAAATTCTTGAATTGTGTATATAGATTTTTGGAGTCAATCCAATGGAGGAGGAATTATGCCTTGTGGATAGCAGTACCACAAACTCTATACTTAGGGACACAAAATATTTTCTAACCCTTACAAGGAGAAAAGAAAATATTTTAACAATCGCTGGACGCGATGCAACAATAGTAGGCTCTGGTCGCGCCTCTATCACTCTCCCTATGGGTACACAATTGGAAATCAAGGATACACTCTTGTATCCCGATGCAACACGTACCCTACTTAGTTATAGAGATATCCGTCAGAATGGTTTTCATGTTGAAACCCAAAATGACAACAAAGAGGAATATCTCCTCTTAACAAAAAACAACGGATATAGCAAACAAGTACTAGAGAAAATTCCATCTTTAAAATCCGGATTGTACTATACATACATCAAACCCGTTCAACATATTGCGTACAAAATAATTTTCCAAAACACTAACATATTCCAAACATGGCATGATCGCCTTGGCCACCCAAGCATTGGAATGATGAGGAAAATTATTAGCAATTCTATTGGTCATACATATCTCAAAACAAATTTCCGGAATCCTCAGATTTTGTGTGCACTTCATGTGCCACCGGAAAATTGATTTTAAGACCCTCTTATCTTAAAATCAGAGCTGAACCACTTAAATTCCTTGAACGCATTCAAGGAGATATATGTGGTCCTATATAACCATTGTATGGACCATTCAGATATTTTATGGTTCTCATTGACGCATCTACTAGATGGTCACATGTGTGTCTTTTATCCACACGAAACCATGCATTTGCTAAGTTAATTGGTCAAATTATCCAATTACGAGCACATTATCCTGAATATCGGATTCAATCAATTCGAATGGATAATGCCGCTGAATTTTTCATCCTATGCCTTCAATGACGATTGCATGGCTCTTGGGTTACAAGTTCAACACTGCTCCATATGTTCATACACAAAATGGTTTAGCAGAATCTCTTATCAAGAGAATCAAGCTCATTGCAAGACTATTACTACAGAATTGCAACTTACCAACATCATGTTGGGGTCATGCAGTCTTACACGCTGACTTAATACAATTAGTCAATCAGATATCATAGCACCTCCCGCTACAATTAGACGTGAAATCCACCACATTATCCCATATGCGAAAGTTCGGTTGCGCTACATACGTACCGATCTCACCACCGCAGCGTACCTCAATGGGACCGCACAGAAACTTGGGATCTATGTTGGGTATAAATCTCGTCGATTATAAAATACCTCGAACCCCTAACAGGGACCTGTTCACTGACCCAAGACGCGATTGCATATTCAATGAGGAACATTTCCCGGCATTAGGGGGAGATAACAAGTACCAAACTAAATGCCAGGAAATTAATTGGAATGTTCAAGGCATTCCTGCCTCAGACCCACGTACTTCAAGTTCAGAAACTCATTCATTTGCAAAACATTGCAAATAAACTGCCAGATGCATTTACTGATTATAATGGTGTCACAAAATCCTATAATCCTGCCAGAAATGTGCCCGAAAGAGTGGAGGTACCGCAAAAATACCACTCAACTCCCAGTTCAAAATAAGAGGGGGAGAAGTACGGCTCAAATGGCGGATACAGCTTCTAACAAGCGACAAAGGAAACAAAAGAATGTAAATGCAGATCAACCTCATGTTGATAGACACCAAAGGATCCTCGAACCCAGATCAACAATGCACTCAATTACTGATCCTGGGACATCGGAATACCCCGACTCTAATGATTTGGGAAATAACATTGAGTCACCAGGGGTCCAAGAAATTTCCACTAACTATTCTGATTCTGGAGAATCATACGATCGTAAGACTACAACTGTCGACATTAATTTCTCCACAACAATTGCAAACAACCTTCAAAATGATCCAGATCCTAAGACCATGGCAAAGTGCAAACAGCACTTGGACTGGAACCAATGGAAGGATGCAATTCAAGAGGAGTTAGCCTCGCTCACAAAAAGAAATGTATTCACCAATGTGATACATACACCTCCCAAAGTATTCCTCGTCGGTTTCAAATGGGTTTTCGTCCAAAGCGGAATGAAAACAATGAGGTGGTGAGATACAAAGCAAGGCTTGTAGCACAAGGGTTCACGCAGAGGCCCGACATTGATTTCAATGAAACCTATTCTCCAGTAATAAGTGGAATAACATTCCGATAATAATATCATTGGCAGTACAAAATCATCTATTTTTTCAGTTGATGGATGTAGTGACAGCATACCTTTATGGGTCACTCGATTCGGACATATACATAAAAGTTCCCGATGGAATTTCAATTCCGAATCCAAACGCAAATCGTAATATGTATTGTGTAAAATTAAACAAGTCTTTATACGGCTTGAAACAGTCGGATAGAATGTGGTACAACCGACTAAGTGAGTTCCTAACCAAAAAGGGATACTCCAACAATGATGATTGCCCATGCGTGTTCATAAAAAGATCATCAACCGGATTTTGCATTATATCTGTGTATGTTGATGATCTCAATATCATTGGTAACACACAGGATATAGATGAAGCACGTAATCATCTTAAGACGGAATTTGAAATGAAGGATTTGGGTAAAACCAAATTTTGCTTAGGTATACAACTTGAGCACCTTCATACATGCATCATAGTGCATCAATCAGCCTATGTCCAGAAAATATTGGAAAAATTCAATATGGACAAATTATATCCATCGAAAACCCCATGGTTGTTCGATCTCTTGACAGGGACAAAGATCCATTTAGACCCCGAGATGACAATGAAGAGCTATTGGGACCCGAGGTTCCATATCTCAGTGCCATCGAAACGCTTATGTACCTTGCAAATTGCACCCGGCCGGATATTGCATTTGCGGTAAATCTACTTGCTAGATATAGCGCTACTCCAACCAAAAGACATTGGGTAGGAGTGAAGAATATCCTTAGATATCTTCAAGGCACTAAAAATCTCGGTCTATTCTTCCAAAAAAATAAAAATATGGATCTCATAGGATATACAGATGCTGGCTATTAGATCCCCATAATGCCAGATCTCAAACAGGCTTTGTATTTTTACACGGTGGAACAGCCATCTCTTGGAAGTCTTCGAAACAGACTCTATTGGCTACATCCACTAATCATTCTGAAATAATTGCATTATATGTAGCATCACATGAATATGTATGGCTTCGCAGAATGATTAATCACATACAACAGTCATGTGATATAGGTGCTATTACATCACCTACCATTATCTACGAAGATAATACTACTTGCGTTGTTCAAATGCAAATGGGTTACATAAAGAGCAATATTACAAAACATATTGCACCTAAACTATTTTACCCACATGAATTGCAAGAGAGTGGGGAAATAAATATCAGGGGGAGAAATCTCCTAAGACTTAACCCATTCAAATAAAATATTGTACTCTTTTCCTTTATGAGTTTTACCTCTAAAGATTTCTCATCAAGATTTTTAATGAGGAAATATGACAGCGTAATCATATCTCTCTTTTCCCCACAGGGATGTTTAGGAGATATAATCAGATATATGCCATATCAAATTTTCTCCTTAAATTTTCCCATTGGGTTTTAAAGGAGTTTTTCATGGCATATCTATTCTATCGGTTCTCCTCATATTTTTTCCTACAGGGTTTTGGAGGAGTTTTTCCAAGATGATGAATCAAGGTGATCATATGAAGACACATTGGTCAAGGGGGAGTGTTATAACACATGTGCCCAATGTGCATAACTACTCTCTAACTTCCACCTTTTACTTTATGCTGCCACCCTCTCATGTAATATAAATACATCAACATCAGGAATAAAGGACTACCCTTTTCTGTCTCAATCACTTGTGCAAAATCTCTTGCAACACGATGAAAATAATAATGATAATAGCTAGCCATGTCAGCATAAAAATTCAGAAAGGTTAACAAGAAACGAAAGCTGATTTTAGAAATACTGGGAAATGAAGGTTTAGCTGATACAGAGAGTTCCCTTGATGGAAGGAAACTCTGACGCGGAGGCAGAGATGGAAACAGGGAGATCAAGAAGCAGATCAAAAGAATTTTTTGGAAATCCATGATATGACAACCCTGTATAGGTTGATAGGAGAGAGACGTACACCCAATCAACCAAACACTTTTAGCTTTAGCTTTACCTTTACTTTGCCATGTACCTTACAAGTAAATATTGCTGATGGTAGAATACTTCCTCCGTAATTCAATATATGTTCACCTTCTTAATCAATTCAATATTTGATGTCAACGAGGATCATATCATCGTTTTGGATCTCAAAGAGCTTCCTGAAGAAATTCTAGTGTAAATCACCGAAGAAGAACAGAAGCTCAAGCTGAAGTATCGGCAATGTTTTGCCAAAAAGCGAGATGGAAAGATCGTCCCCAGGGCGAAAACCTCTCAATTATCGCCAATCCTACAGCTATTCTACAGACTTCGACTTCTCATCCAAGTATGTACAAATTTTACCAAAGGAAACATGACCTAGTTTTTTGGCCTCATCGTATTCCAGTCTTGTTAACACCCTTAGATGATCACAGGGCTTGAATTTCTTCTTCTGACTTTACTGAATAATAGTAACTAAGCAACAATGAGTATAAAGATACTCAACAAGCCACCATACAGAATGTGGCAATAATAGATGAAAGGCTGAACAAAGAGAGGTGATGTAGGTTGGTCCTGATCTTCCAGTGGATGATAATTCGATTGGTAGAGAGTGGCGCTGACAATGAGGCTACTTGTCCAAAATAACCAAGTCTGTTATGCAATGGCTATAGCATGCTCTTATCGTTATCAACCTCACCAAAGACGATGGTTGATCTAATCACGAGAATCAATTCCTGCACACAAGGGACTAAATTAATATAAATAAAACCTAAGAAAGAAGGAGGTGGCTAGAGCTATTTATAAGAGAAAGAGGGGGCAGGGGTGGTGTCCTAGGAGGTGAGCATGCAACCCTAGGAGGTACAATGTCCATGGGCTCAAGTGGAGGTGGCGAAACAAATTTTATGTAACATATTGATTTTCAAAGCCTTATTTAAGCTTTTAAAATAAAATTCACCATTTGGATTTTCTGAAATTAATTCAAGCTCAGCCCAACCGCTCTCTCACCTAGTACATATGGCGGTCATCTGTGCTACCGTTCTGAACACCCCTGCCTGAGCCCCGACTGCATTCTTCTGCATAATCCAGTCAAATCCCATGATCCTACAGCGCCCTGGGACGCTGTAGGCAGAGAAACTCCAATGAGTCTTCAAGGAGTATGGTTGCTTCTTCAGTTGTGATCTTGGCACTCCGTCATTTAGCCATATATATTACAACAGTTCAGCATGTGTAGACTGAAAATCGGGCAGCATGTGTTTCGTAAGCAATTTTACTAAGATCGACAAGTCTGTACCTGGAATTTGTTAATAGATGAACTAAGATCGACAAGTCTGCACCTGGAATTTTCCTCTTGTTGCTCAAGCCGCTGCGTTCCTGGAGCTTTACCTTGGAGTCTAGAGGCCACCCTACACCACGCCAACTCACCGTCGACCGGGTCACGCCGCCAACTTACTACACTCATCCCCACGCTCCACCCTGCTTCCGGTGAGCCCCTCCCGATGCTCCCCAGTGAGTAATTGGCTTCTAGAGCCATAACTAGTCATGGTGCAAAGCTCCGATCACCGCCATTGCTTGAATCTTCCTGAGTCTATTCGAGGTGTGCATAATAACTTCCAAGTCTCCATGTTAAGGGAGTATCTGAGAGATCTAAAACATGAGATACCACTAGAGCCACTGGTCATTGAACAAGATCTCACCTTTGAGTCTCGGCTAGTGAGGATTTTAGGAGAGTCTAAGCGAGTTCTAAGGCACAACATATTCAAATATGTCAAGGTGTTTTGGACGCATCAGACCGAGAGGGAAGCAACTTGGGAGTTGGTGTCTCACATGCGTGAGAAACATCCAGAGTTGTTTGCCTTACGTATATGTGTGATTTGATTTTCGGTTTAGTTTTGTATCCGTGTAGGCCCGTGGATCATAGAATTTGGGGTTGAATTATATTTAAGGGGGTAGAATGTAATATTCTGAATTGCGTTCGGAGGTTTTGATGAATTAAAAAGAGATAAAATCAATAGAAATCAAGAAGTAAATAAAAAATTAGAACTTTGGAGGCGTCGAGAGGCTTGACCGAATTTAGGCTGGGCTTGGGCTGTGGAAGTGGCCATTTGACCGAATTAGAACTTTCAGTTTGCTGAAATAGACCTTCCCTACATCCCGTAATTTTTTTGAAAATTTTTACAAAATTCTGAGTTGGGTGAAAATTGAATTTGCACCAAATTCGAGTTTCACTGATACGCGAGCAAAATAAAAAAAATCCTTACATTAGCAGTATTTTGGCTATGCCTAAATATTTGCCATAATCATTTGTTTTTTAGAAAGACGCCATAACCAAATTTTGACATAGCTATCTGGGAAGTATAACCAAACATGCATGTCGTAAATCCTTACATGAGGAGGAAATCAATGTATAGTCCGTACATTGCTTAATTTCTGCTTTGATTAGTGTGATTATTAATGGTGTAAGTAGTCCTCAGTGCTGTACATTGCGCGCGCATGGTTGACTTTGCCTCCCCGGGTGGCGGGCTCGCCTCGAATATTGAAATGGCTAGAGTTTGAAACATTTGAAGTACCCTCTGTAGCTTTTTCGATGACTTCTGCTTAATGATGAAGAGTTGATCTGTGTTAACCTGTTCGATGTAGTTACCTTAGAAGTTATTGTATAAGCGGTCGTGGATCTACTCCCACGCATATATAGAGTTTGGTTCCCGCCGCCGGTGGCGTTTCCTAACTTCGAGCCTCTTCCAACTCCCGCATGGCCCCCCGGAGATCTACTAGCTCATACTGCAATGTCCCGAGGGCCACCATCAGAGTGCTCTCTATTGTTGGTTTGGTCGCGCCCGCTTGAGCGGAGGCGCAATTGGCCTCATGGCTGGCGACAAGACCGACGCGAAAGTCAGGACCACCTGTCACCCTTGCGCTAAACCTAGGGTCGCTGGGCATACTAGCGCGGGTGTCGGTGTCGATGATCCCGTTGACTCGAACGCCGCTGATAGGATCGACCGTTGCACCTTTGACGGGGCCGACCGTCACACCCTGACGGTCTTCGTGGTGGCTGATCGTACCCACACGGATGTCAACGCTAGCATTCACCACATTGACGTCGCCATCAACGCTGGCCCCCAGTGTTAGCACAGACGGCCCACCACCTAAGGCTCTGGCATTCGCGACCGCTGCTGTCGTGCTCTGCTTTATTTTTGCTGTCGTGCTCTGCTTTATTTTTGCTGTCGACGATGCCTTCTTGGGCGCCCTCGCCTCTCGCGTCCACGGCTTCCTCTTTGTCGTTCCCACAAACGGCGCCAACTGTTGTGGTTATAGATCAAATAGTAAATTAGAAGAGTGGTGGAGTAGTTGTGATAGATGCCGCAAATATTTTAGCTACGCCTAAATATTTGCCATAACCATTTGTTTTCTAGAAAGACGCCGTAACCAAATTTCGACATAGCTATCTGGGGAGTATAACCAAATAAACATGCATGCCGTAAATCCTTACACGAGGAGGACATCACTCTGTAGCCCGTACTTCGCTTAATAATGGTCAGAGAGGCCGATTCATTGTTGACTCTGCTGAATAATCGTCGCCGCTAATACGAACTGGCGGTGGTTACTCTATTACCGATCTCGATCGTGTTTATTCCATGCATGACCCAAATGGCAATTAACAATCTCCAAGCTGCTTTCCTGAACTAATCGTACAGTTGCTACGCCTTCGACGACTGGACCATTTGCTGACAAGACTTTGTGGAGTATCAACTTCTTCTTCTTCTTTCACAGCTAGTAATATTCTACGGTTTCAGGTGAGATCCATGCATGCATGATGCATCCTTTCATCCCTCAAATTCGGCGAAAAAGTGCTGAGGAAGGGGAGGAAAAAGTCCTTTGATCCCGTTGACTCGGACGCCGCTGATAGGATCGACCGTTGCACTCTTGACGGGGCCGACCGTCACACCCTGACGGTCTTCGTGGTGGCTAATCGTATCCACGCGGATGCCAACGCTGGCATTCACCGCACCGATGTCGCCATCAACGTTGGGCCCCAGTGTTGGCACAGACGGCCCACCACCTGATGCCCTGGCATCTGTGACCGCTGTTGTTATGCTCTGCTTTCTTTTTGCTGTCGACGATGCCTTCTTGGGCGTCATCGCCTCTCACATCCACGGCTTGCTCTCTGTCGTCCCCACGGACGGCGTCAACTGTTATGGCTATAGATCAAATAGTAAACTAGGAGAGTAGTGGAGTATGAGCTATTCTTACCCCTTCTTCATAATACTACCCTCACAGTTGTGCACCCCATAGAGAGCATACATATCATTACACATATCTTACTGAGCCTTGTAGCCCCAAACAGATCGGATGTCCTCCGGTGAGGATCATCCCTACTACACAATAGGATTTTCTAAAATTTCCAAAAAGAAGATTACCACATTAGGGGGGGGTATATTGTATGTTCGTACAAAATTTCAAGATTTCTCAGTTGGCATTTGCAAGATAGGAAAAAAGACAGTTTGCTGAAATAGACGTTAGCAGCATTTTGGCTATGCCTAAATATGTTGCCATAACCATTTGTTTTTCAGAAAGACGCCGCAACCAAATTTCGACATAGCTACCTGGGGAGTGTAACCAAACACGCATGCCGTGAATCCTGACATCAACGTGTAGCCCGTACTTCGCTTCGTTGACTTAGGGTTTAGTTGAGGTGTGCCTCACTGGGCTTGCATCGAATATTGAGATGTGTTGGCTGATCAAAAGGCTGTCGGGGCAATCAGTAAAACAGGAAGGAAGAGCAAACCGCCTTGGAGTCACAGTTCATTGTTGACTTTGCTGATTAATCTCAGTCCCCTGCATGATCCAAATGGCAATTAATTAACAATCTCCAGCAAGCTGCTTTCCTAAACTAGTCATCGAAATCCGTTCCATTCCAACTTGCTGACAAGACTTTGTGGAGTATCAACTTCTTCTTCTTCTTCTTTCGCAGCTGGTAATATTCTACGGTTTCAGGTGAGATCCGTGCATGCATGATGCATCCTTTCGTCCCTCAAATTCGGCGAAAAAGCGCAGAGGAAGGGGAGGGAAAAGCGAGAAAGGATGATGCAGTCGTTCAGATGCCGACAAGACTTGGAATTAGTCCGTATCAACTGCACCCAAGGGGGAGGAAAAGCTAGCGCATCTTCAGAATTAGTCATTCACATATGAAAAAGGCTGAGGTAGATCAAGAGGAAGAAGAAGAAGAAGAGAAAGGTTGTTTGTAGTGCAGATGATGCCAAAGATGCAACGGGGGAAAAGAGAGCATAGAAGGGCAGGTGGGCAAGCAATCGAGAAAAGCTAGCAACCAAATGATGCCATGTGATGGCAATAGGGTCTGCCGACGATACACATGTTGCGAGTGTCGATGCAAGTACACACGGATGATGGAACACACGCGCGCACAGTCATTCACATATTCACTGGTAATCTGGTGGTAGAGTTTTTACTGTAGTCTGTGATCCGAATATGATCAGGTTCGATCACTCGAAGAATTTGATCAGATTTTACTTAAAAAGATATTCTGATTAGTATGATTGGTCGGTAATACGAATTTGTCAGAAGTTATGATTGAGATCATCTTTTTACTTGTAATGGACTCTGCACCAACTTGTACCGTCGTAATGTTGAAAAGTGTTTACGTTGACTGGAGTCAGACACAGTTACTCCAGCCGCTTTCAACTATAACTCTTCACCATTATATCTTCTTGAGACTCTCCGAACAGAGTGTTATTCTCATCTCTGAGTAGGTTACTGTTTCAGTTTCTGAGTAGATCTCTGTTTCTATTGCCGACTAAAACACTGTTCCTTCCTCATCTGGAACTTCTGTTCTTAAAGCTATTTATATGCCCTACAATCCTCATGATAGATAGCGTGCATAACACAAGTTATCTATACATGTAATACGCCAAAAGTGTTCTGTAACTTCTCATCCATATAGTGATTTCACCGATTATGTATCCGTGTTTTTTTTACAAGGGTTTTCCACGTTAAATCTTTGTCTCGTGATCCTGATTATTCTTTATTATTATTTTTATATCTTGTCGTGCGCTTTGTAGCAAGTGATATTAGATCCAGGTTCTTCGCCTGATCAATCTATGGCATACTCATCATGGCAACAATAAAGTATGATCTTCCGCACGAATTTCACTAGTTTGATACGGGTGTTGCTCTTCAACGTCGACACCAGAATTTGCAAAAAGAAGTCTACAATAGCACACTATAATTTCCAACATTTTCTGTGGGGAGCAATTTGGAATGAAAAGGGCTAAACAATCTCGAGCTCTCTCTCAGGGAAAGGGGCCAAGTATAATCTAGTATAGTTCACTTCACTCTCTGAAGAGGGGGCAACTTACATGTTAACATATTTTGCTAAAATAAATGGCTGTAGTAAAAACTCACTCCCCGTAAGGATTCGAATGGACTATTTGGAATGCAGAAAATTCACAGGATTTTCACGGATTTCGTCTAAAATTTCTGTTCAACTCTCTTATATGCTGATGGGTTTGCTAACCTTGTTTTATGAAGGATAAAAAGCTTTAACCTGTTAATTAAACCTACTTAGGCTACCGGTGCTTGCCGGGTTAAAACAAAAAAACTTACGGACTTACCTAAGCCTCCTCGTATAACCTAAAGACTACACAAAGAACATCTTGAGTACCCATGGCATGCATTCATAAAAAGAAAATATAATTGTAGGATCGAATACCGTAATCAGAGGGGGTGAATGATCGTACTGGTTTCTTTGTGATTTATCGAGGACGGCATGTGTTGGATTGAACCGATGACCGAAGACACCGTGCCCATCCGTGACGCCTCCGAGTTGACGTGCTTTGATCTGCTTTGCCTGTCGATGTGCTCGGCTTTGATCTGCTTCGCCAGTCGATGCGCTCGGAACAAGAATGAGTCAAAGACGATGCCTAGAAAAACACGCCGCCGGCGTTGACTAATTTTTCTTGGAATAGATCTGATATTTTATTTCTGAATCATATTCTGCAGCTCCAAAGTGCCCTCACGGCATCCCTCAAACCCTAGCATGAAAATTCCAATAGCTTTCTCCCAAAAAGTTGTCTAAAAAGTTGACAAAGAACTCGACAAAGTAGCTTACACGAGGTTAGTCACAAGCGCTGAAGATGAAGATATCGCAATCTTAGATGGAAAATTTTCCATCTCATAGGTTTTTAATCTGGAATAAAGATAATCTATGGTTAAAGTATCTAGATCAATAGTTTGATTAATAGATGTGATAACCATCAATCACTCAGAGCCTAAAGATATCAAAATTTTAGTTGCATTATCTACATCAATAAAAATAACATCAACACCGCGCAAATTACTCAATATTTTCTCAAAACACACAAAAAGATCATCAATAGATTCACCAGACTTCATAGCAAAATTAGAGTATTCTTTTTTATATAGATTCTTACGTACTTTCTTAATTTTAGTGGTTCCTTCATGATTCGTAGAGAGTTTTCTATTTTAAGTAGGCAGAATTAATATGAGCTACACGATCAAATTCTTTACGAGAAATCCCTTGAAACAACATGTTACGAGCTAGGGCATTTAAATCAACATTTGTTTTACTTAGACTAGTGATAGTAGCAGGAACCTCATAAGTTCTACAAACTTTATTCCAAACATCACTATCTTGAACCTTAATGTAAACTTGCATCTGACACTTCTAAAAACAAAATAAGTACAATCTAGCATAGGGAGATGGTTCATATACCTCTTTGATACCATAGCAACTTGCTCTGATACCAATTGTAGGATTGAATACCACAATCACATGGGTGAAAGATCGTACTAGTTTCTTTGTGTTTTATCGAGGACGGCCTGTGTTGGATTGAACCGATGATCGAGGACACCATGCCAATGTGTGTTGCCTCTGAGTTGGCGTTCTTTGATCCACTCTGACTGTCGATGGGTTCAGAATGAGAACAAGTCGAAGACGATGCCCAGATAAACAGACCATCGGTGCTGGCTAACTTTTCTTGGAATAGATCTGATCTTTTATTTCTGAATTATGTTTTTGTAGGCACAAAGTGCCCTCACGGCACCCCTCAAACTATAGCATGAAAATTCCAAAAGCGTTCTCCCAAAAAACCGTCTACAAGTCTACCATTAACTCTTAAGCTCTCTCTCATTTTATATGTTAGAGCCCCAAACCGTGTCCGCATCAACACGGACACGAAATTCTATCCGATTTCGCAAATCAAGGGATCTGAAACCCTTTGAAACACGGGTTTTAAAAAATCTCTAAAACTTCTAGTTATGGACACCTTCCATAACTCCTTCCAGTTCATCACGTGTCGAAGCCTCTAGGACCGCATCTCCCATAGCTTCTCCATGCACCATCTACCTTTGATCTCTATGTGCTCCAGCGTGAGCTCAACCACCTCATGACATTCTCGACCGTTTGAACTTTAGATTTCCTCATGACATTCTCGACCGTCAGACCGCCTCATGACATTCTCAACCACCTCATGACATTCTCGACCGTCAGACCGCTAGCACAACATGAGAACTCGAAGATTACGAGTACTCAGGGAGTCAGGGTACTCAAAAGTCGCAAGGATTATAGTATTAAAGCCTACGACTACATATCGTGAAACCTACGGCAACCTATCGCGAAGCCTAAAACTACCGATCGTGAAGTCTACGATAACTGATTGCGAAGCCTACGACTAACGATCACCAACCAGGCACTGTAGCTTTTGATCACCGAAATGCATTGTAGCTTCTGATCATCGACCAGGTACTATAGCTAACAACCGTCTACCAGGTACAGTAGCTACCGACCATCGACCAGGTATTGTAGCTATCGCTCATCAACTAGGTATTGTCGCTACCGATCATCCCGATCACAGTCTATGATTACCGACTACCGATCGGTCCGATCGAGGTCGAAGCCTCCAACTGCTGATCACCAATTATTACGATTAGTCACCGATCACCAATTATTGTCAGTATCCATTAGGTTTTCTCACATCATATTTTTTAATTCGAATCTCCGGTGCACTTCCACTAAGGAATGCTGAAGCTTTGCTGTCCATCAGCATGCATGGACGTGCCCAATCATTCACGTATGGTATGATGCTCGGATCCAAATACCGAAGAATCCAAACACGTCAGATTAAGCAGATAAAGAGATCAGCTGGGCTGGCTGGCATGGTCATGAGGGCTACACACATCGCGATCACTCGTCTGCCATTGTTGCGACAGCTCTAGCTACAGTGAAGCGACTGTGCGTGCTATCGATCAGCTTATTGATCGTACGGTGATATCTATATGCATAGGTCTCGAGTAAGTACTCTCGAGTGTGACGAAATGACAGGAAAGAAAAGTTTGGCCAGTTCTTTTAGGTTTCTAAAGTGACTTTTGATTTTTTCTATAATATCTAACTTTTAAATAGAGTATTTTCTCAAAACAGGATCTACAAGTTAATTGCAGTACACGTTAAAAGTTTAACATTTGTATCAACCAAAATCGCAAGCGAGTATCTCTATCCGTAATCTCTATCGCAAATAGTTAAAATTCAAAAATTTCAGCCAAAAACCGTAAACCGCAACAAAAAAAACAGATCTTCGAATACTCCCAAGGCAAAAAAAATAGTCGTTGTACTGTTCTGGAACTCACCAGGCTGAGAATGAAAGCAAAAAATCAATCTTTTTTAAACCAACTCCCTAACGTATGGATTTTTAATTTTAACCCATCTACGATCATTGGATTCTTTTTTCTTTGCTTATTTATCTTCGCAAATTAAGGGTGATCGATGAGTAAGAGATTTGATGCTCTGCTCTGTTCTGTGATGCTCTGCTCTACCGCTTGCATGTACAGCATTGTTTCATCCCCTCTTTAAAAGCTCGATAGCTACAGCAGATGAGCAGGAGGACAGAGGTTGAAATTTTTTTTCTTTCTTTTTTCTTTGTTCCGAAGAGTGAGGTTGAAGTTGTAAAATACCCCACTTACACAAGCTGACCATAGAATAGATCGAGAGAAAAAAAACCAAAGAGCAGGAGAATTTAAAACAATAAATATGAGGAGGGAGGGACCGGGAGGGCAAGCATTAGGCTTGAGATATCCTACTTGGTGAAGTAAACTTTAGGTGGTTCTCGACCGTCGGATCAGACAAGAAGATAGATTCTTTTAGACTACAACTTATACTTTTGATTTAAAATTTTAAATTTGCCTATTCATAAGAGCGTATAAATGCGATTTTAGTTAATATAGATAAAATCAGGTATTACAATTAACTTGTAATTTCGTCTTAAAAAGATACTCAGATTAAAAACTAGTTATTTTGATAAACTAAGCTATAAGAAAAAAAAACACCAAAAATAGTTCAGATCAGATGTTGCTACACTATTATTCCTATACTAGTACATTGCCCGTGCGTTGCAACGGAATCCAAAAAAAGATGATACATAAATATATAGCCCTTTTCCCTGAACTCTTGGTTTGTATAACCATTATGACGATGTTTCTTTCCTAACTTGATCTTTAGAAAGTGAGAAGGGTAAGATTCAGCATGGTCTATTGCAGCACCCTTTGAATTTTCACTAAGGGCCTAAACACCATAGCAAAAACAACTACCTGACTTGAATTGTAGCCCAAACAGCAGCGGCGAGGGAACTCAGTTAGAGAATGGCACAACCCACCGTTCGACGAACCATGCAAAAAGGCCAAGTGTGCACTAACGCGGATCCACCATCAGTGTGATTGTTGTGTCACGTCGCTGAGCAATGAGTGTGCCATGGCTATAAACGAAAAAGTGCAGAACCAGATTAGAACAGCATAGGAAAATCTATGCAACAATGGTGGCGACTACAAACTAAAATACTACTAATCACCAAATATACACACAGAACTTTAGTAGCAAAAATATAGTTGTATTCAAGTATTTCATCCACAAACCACCATGACTGACAAAACGAAAATGAAAACTCTACAGCACCAATTAATTTTTTTCGAGCGGCCACAACACCATTTGTTTCACAAGGCATAACCATTTTTCATTAGGCAATGGAAAACACGGAATCTTTTTACAGCAAGGGAGGGAGGATAAAGCAGAAAGCCGGAGAAAGTTAATAGTTTGACAACTCCAAAATAGACATCATACCAATATCCAACCACATTACAAAATATGACCACAGCCAACTTAGTAGAAAACTTCAGAAGCAGTATTTCTTCAGGTTGAGCCACCATCTTCAACTTCATGGTCAGTAGCATCTGGCAGCAACAGCATGGGTGTCCTGGACGAAGCCACACTCGGCCGCTTGATCGATGACGATGCACCTTCCTTCAGACCTCCGCATTTCTCCTTTTGAAGACCCGCCTAATACCGTAAGATGGAGCACACCAAATAAACCACTTCCATGGGCGAATGGATATTTTTGTGCTCGAAACAAGCTTTGTTTCTACATTTCCAAATGGCCCAAAAAAAACAGCAGCAAGACCAGACGTCTAAAATTCTTATCCTTGTGGCATTTGCTTAATATAGCATTTCTAAACATAAAGCACATATAAATCTTGATCTTAAGAGACAACTTAGCTCTCCGATCGACTTGTTACTATAACCATGAATGATTTAGCCAAATAAGCATAAACAGACTTGATTGTGAAATGACCTTTACTTTCCCAAGCCCAAAGAGTTTTATCAGCATAATCATGCAGCTGGATGTTTCTTACCAATTAATTGATCCAAGCAAATAAATTCACCATTTCACCTCCTAAACCGCTTGTTCCATACCGTCTTAAATTGACCCAAGCACATAACCTTCCTAGATAGCCTTGTACCAATCAAACAGAAATCCAAACCAAAACATAAAGCAAGCATTCAAGCTTATTCCACGCGATTTAGCGGTCATATAGAAACCGTGAAGAGAATATCTCAGAAGTATGTTTAATGGATGGGTCTGCTTATGAAAAATTGATACAGAAGAAGGGTATACCACACAGTAAGACTATCGTAAATGCTAAGACACTGTAACAAACTAAAAGTCTTCTGTAATTGAAACCTTACAATAGTCAGAACATTTGTTTGTGAAAACACTTTTGTCAGTTTCAGTGAAAGGCAAACCTTCTCTCTCTCCTGACGTGATAGGTGCACATTGCGAGAACTCATGGCAAGACCATCAGCTTCTCTCACTATTTCGATCCTACTATCTCTATGGCAAAGTGACGCCTTTGGTTTCGATTTTGTTGAGCTCACCAAGTTGAGAAGGAATGAATGGAAAGAACAAAAAATTGTTAATGTGCCATTTGTTGACAGCTCAACACCTACCTAAAGCATGGACCTTAAATCCAAATATATGTCCAAAAGCGTATTCGAATCGGAGTTTATTGATGAGACTGCGGGAGCAAAACCATAGGCCATACATTATAAGCATGTACTCTAGAAACTAACAAATGCCATCCAAAAGATGCAAACAAATGCAAGAAAACAATCCTATCTCACTCTATTTTATTTCTCCATTGCCATTTGAACACAGCTGATTATAACATATTTCAGGAAACTTGATCTAACTTTGAATTAAATTGAGTTTTATAACCTGTCAACCATGACTAACACTAAGCACTTTGTTAAAAGTATGAGCACTTTGCCAGTCGAGCACACAAAAGATTGCACGCAAAGTCTAGACCTGAGCAATCTATTAGCACCTTAGCCTTGGGTAACCGCAGATTAGTTCCTTTGCCGCACCACATGGTGCATCATTCGCACCGCTTAATGGACAAATTATCACTAACATAAAAGAATTGAACTTTGTTCCCCATGTTAATTACCCTCGTGAACCATTGGCATCTCTTAGTCTTCACAAGAGCAATTACTGGTATAGTGGTATGAATCTAGCTACTGGTAGGATAGTTCGGTGTGCAGTTTACCTCAAGGAGGGCTCGGATGGCAAGCTTGATGGTCTCCTTGCCGGACGTCTCCTTGTAATTCTTCTCTAGGAACTCGCGCATGGAGCAGTTGCGGCCGGTGGCGTTGGCCTTCCACGCGGAGAAGGTGCCGGAGGGGTCGATGCAGTGCAGTACGGGCTTCTCGGTGTAGGGGTCGGCCGACGATGAGCGTGGAGAGCCTGAAGGTGCACACCACCGCTCTGCGTGTACCGCTGCAGCCGGCGATGTAGCGCGTGATGTACTCGACGGTGACGGGGTCCTCGACGGTGAGGCGATGGCTCTGGCACTCGATGCGCGCCCGGTTGATGAGCACGCGCGCGTCCGCCTTGAGCCCCGCGCAGGCCAGCGCGATGTGGGTGTCCAGGCTCGCGATCTTGCGCACGGACCTGGAAATTTGGGGGATTACCAGTGAGAATCGCAAGATCCAACGGGAGGGCGGGTTGCGTGACTGGAGGGGGCGTGGATGGGACTCGTTACAGAGTCCCGGAGCTTGGGGTGGACTTCTTCTCGACGCCGAGGGGCGACGGTGTCGGTGCCGCGACGCCGACGGCGGCGTTGCCCTGCGGACGACCTCGAGGGCATACTCGACCGGAAGAGGTGGCCATCGGGGAGAAGACGGTGATCGCATGGTCGTGGCGGGCCAACCCAAGTCGCCACGATGAGAGAGCGCTCCTTCTGGGGTTTCGGTGCGTTTGTGGTTTGCCAAATTCGGTTCGATTCGATTCGAGGTCTGCGTGCTTGCGTCCGGTCCGGTTCCCTTATTCTTTCTTGGGAAGAAGGAGCGGGGCGGGGTGGGAGAAGGAGGAGAGCGGCGCGTGAGGAGGGGATGAGGGGGGAGAAACCGTCTCGGGCGGAAGTTTCGCGAGGTGGGGGAGATCAGAGAGAGGAGAGCGGGAGGAGGCCCACGCGTCAGCGAATTTTTAGTGCAGATAAGATGGGAAGCCGTACCAACCACCAACTCCTTCTTTTATAATAGTAAAGATTATTACCTGCCACGGGATGCGGTTTCCGGGTACTACCCCCTGCCCAATAATTGCTCAACTCTCCCTCGCAGCCTTGCTCTCCTCTCCCTCAGACAAATTAAATGAAATTATTAAGCTGATGGACTGGTACTGGTACTGGCAGGAAGACTACTAACATGGTGTTCGGTGTGCAAAAGCAAATCAAGAGAGCCTTGCCATGTGAATGTGATACACACATACATGATTTGACGAATTGAGGAGGAAGAAGTGTGATATAAGTACCGAGCACCGCCTGTTCCTTTCTTCCTTGCGGGAGAGAGAGGGAAAGAGAGAGCGAGAGATAGAGATCAAGAAGAAGAAGAAGAAGATGGGGAGAGGGTGGCGGAGGGCACTGTGCACGTCCGTCCGTCGAGACGACGACGACGCCGGCGCCAAACGCCGCCCGCAAGACGCGCCCAGCCCCCGGCCGCCCGGCAAGCTTGGAGGATTCTTCTCCGGCATCGGCGGCGGTGGAAGCAACCCCTCCACGCCCGCCCTCCGCTGCCGTACCAAGCCCCCACCGCAGCCACAGGTCGGTCCGGAGGCTGCTGCCGCCGCCGTGACACCGCCCTCGGTGCCGGCGCCGGCCAAGAAGAGGATGCCGCTGCTGCAGGCGCTGTCGGCGCCAACGTCGCCCAGATCCCCATCCAGATTCGCGCTCATCAAGGCCTCCATCCTTCCTACCAAGGTCCGTCTTTCTGTCTGTATCCTATCCTACTGATCCTAGCAGCGTCACACTCTCTCCACGGCTTCTTGAACAAAGAAAAAGGAAGGAAAAAAACGATTTCTTTTTTCTCTTCATCTCTTCTTTTGTTGCTGTTGTGCGCTGCAATGCAATGCAATGCAAAGGCAAATGTTGCTGCTTGCCTCTCTCTTGCCTTGGCCGCTGCTAATCGCTGATCCCCATTGCGGGTGGAGAGCAAATCAACCAATCATTACCTGGAGACCTCTCTGTTTTGTCCTAATCCTCTTCCCCCTTTCCCTCTTCTCTCTTGAGATTCGATTCTCCTTGTAATAATTAACTAATTATTATAAGGCGGCAGCAGCAGCTTTCCGATCCGCCCTTTTGTTTTTGCTAGCCATCTTCCTTCCTTCCTTTCTGATAATGAGATCTTCTTCCATCTACTCCAGTTTCGATCTGTCATTTCAGAGACAAGATTGTAATTCAGATCCACCATCAACCTTTTCCTCTCTTTTGTTCCATGGAGAGATCTCTCTTAAAGATAAATAGAGAGAGGCACGGAGGAGGAAGAAAAGAGAAGAGAATGATCTCGAAGGGAAGATAGTACTGGAAGTTGCAGTAGGACATGCAATTATTAGAGGAAAGGCTGCTGCTCCTTTTAGGCTTTTATGTGAGAGGAGGAAAGCTGGGGGGTGGAGCCTAGCTAGAGCGAGAGAGGGGGGAAAAGATAGATCAGATCAGATCAGACCAGCTGCTGCCCAAAAAGAAGATCTTTTCCTCCTTCCAATGTTGTTTTCCTTTCTTCTTCCTTCCTTCGTTTTCCATGAGAAAATTGTGTTTTCTTCTTGTTGTTGTTGTTGGAGTGGTGGATTGACGTCTCTGCAATGGCTATTGCGCGCAGGCTCGGTGCGGTGTGTGCTCTCACGGCGTTAAGAACGGCGGCAGCTCGGCGGTGTTCACGGCGGAGTGCTCCCACTCCTTCCACTTCCCCTGCATCACCGCCCACGCCCGCTCCACCTTCTCCGGCGTCCTCTCCTGCCCCGTCTGCTCCGCCCCGTGGCGCCAGGCCCCCTTCCTCGCCTCCCTCCGCCTCCACTGCTCCTCCGTCCCCGCGGTCGCCATCGACGACAATGCCGAGAACCGCTCCCCCCACTACAAGCGCAGGATCTCCGATGAATCCGGCCGCAAGACGCCGCCATCGTCCGGCGTCCCCAAGGTGTACGATGACGACGAACCTCTCCTGGCGCCCAAGGCCGCCGCCGCCAACGGTGGGTTCAACCCGATCCCGGAGGCCGACGAGGACGACGAGGTTGACGCGGGAAGGGAGGGCGAGTTCAGGGGCTTCTTCCCGCACCCGCCGCGGCCGAGGAGCGGGCTGGCGGTGACCGTGGCGCCGGAGGCTGCCCTGGTGTCGTCCGGCCGGAGGCATGGCAAGTACGTGGTGGCCGTGAAGGTGAAGGCGCCCGGGCTGCGGTCGTCGGCTTCGCGGCGCGCGCCCATTGACCTGGTGACCGTGCTGGACGTGAGCCAGGGCATGATGGGCGAGAAGCTGCAGACGCTGAAGCGAGGGATGCGGCTGGTCATCGCGTCGCTCGGCCCGGCCGACCGCCTCTCCATCGTCGCCTTCTCAGGCGCCGCTAAGCGCTTGCTGCCGTTGCGGCGGATGTCGAGGCAGGGGCAGCGGTCGGCGCGCCAGATCGTGGACCGGCTCGTGGTGTGCGCCGCCGCGCAGGGGCAGGAGCAGGCGCAGACTGCCTGCGTCGGCGACGCCCTTCGCAAGGCCACCAAGGTCCTCGAGGACCGCCGCGACCGCAACCCGGTCGCCACGGTGATGCTCTTATCGGACACGCAGCAGCAGCAGCAGCAGCAGCAAGATCACCGTACCCTCCGCCGCCCGCAAGCAGCTCCTCCGGCCACGCGCTTCACCCACCTGGAGATCCCCATTGGGCCGGGAGGCGAGCCGGTGGTGGCCAAGGAGGAGCAAGGAGGAGCCCCCCCTGTGGAGCACGCCTTCGCGAAATGCCTCGGCGGCCTCGTCAGCGTCGTCATGCAGGAGGTGCACTTGGACCTCACCTTCCCGACGGGGGAGATCACAGCGGTGTACTCCAGCGGTCCCGGGCAGCAAGCCGTGGCCCTCGCCGGCGGAAGCGGCGGCGCGGCGCTCGGTGTCCGGCTGGGCGAGATGTACGCGGAGGAGGAGCGGGAGCTGCTGGTGGAGCTGCGGGTGCCATTGGGCGCGCAGCACAACCACCCGCACTCGCTGTCCGTAAGGTGCAGCTACCGCGACCCGGCCTCGCAGGACACACTGCGCGGCGCCGAGCAGCCGCTGCTGCTGCCCCCTCTCCACGGCGGGAGCTCCTCGCAGCGCCTCCACGACCTGTTCGTGGCCACCCGTGCGGTCGCCGAGTCGCGGCGGCTGGCGGAGCTGAGCGACTTCGCCACGGCCATCCACCTGCTCTCGTCGGCGCGGACGCTGGTGCTGCAGTCGGCGCCGACGCAGCAGCAGCAGGACCTGATGGGCAGCCTGGACACGGAGGTCAGCGACATGCGGTGGCGGCGCAGCCAGCAGCAGCCACCGACGCCGACGTCTAGGAGCAGGAGGGAGTCGGAGACGCCCGCGGGGACACCGCGGGGGGAGCCGCTGACCCCGACGTCGGCGTGGCGCGCGGCGGAGCAGCTGGCGAAGGTGGCCATCATGCGCAAGTCGATGAACCGGGTGAGCGATCTGCACGGCTTCGAGAACGCGCGCTTCTGAACCAACCGACGGATGGATTAGCATGTACTGAGCTTGTTTTGTTTTCGTCTTCGTTTTGTTTTCGTCTTCGTTTTGTTTGGTGGAACGATGAACAGCAGCACAAGAAGCGAGTCCCTGCCGGAGCGCGGTGGACGCCTAGAGCTATTTGTTATTAGTCATGCAAGTCAAATAGGATATTCCTCCCTTGCCTCTTGTTAAGAGATTTTGCTTTCTTCTTCTTCTTCTTCTTCTTCTTCTTCTTCTTCTTCTTCTTCTTCTTTCTCTCCTCTCAGCTGGATTGATCAATGGTAATTACAAAGTTTTAAATCAATCAGCAGCAGCTCCTTCCTTGCGCACTTCACTAGAGAACAGAACAGTTGCTGTTCGATGCTCATGCTGCTGCCTGTTGCGCCCTGAACCTGAAGAAGAAGGGCTGTTCTGCTCGATGTGCTGACTGATGTGTGCAATCTTGAATCTTGTGCATGGGGCAAGGGCTATAGCAGTAGCCTACAGTACGATGCTCTGATCCTGACCTGAGCTCATCAGCTCGTCTCTCTTTTTTTTAACCAGTGAGTGCTGAGTGAGGCACACCAACCATCCCCATCATCAACACAGACAAGAGTCAACAGTGAGGTGAGCTGAGAAGGGAGGGGGTGATTCATGCATCTCCTCTGCATTTGCCTTGCTGGGTTGATGCTTGATCGTTTGGTGTGGGGAAGAGGAATATGGAAGCAGTGGACTGATTGCTGGGAACAGGGGATATCCATTGTCCCATTGCAGAATCAGAGCTGCTCATCCCATCGTTCTCCTGTCTGTTCTTCAGTCTTCGCTTGCACAGTCACTGCTCTGTTCTCCCTCTTTGTTTTCAGAGTGTGTCCCTGTTCTGTTCTGTTCTGACAAAGCCGTTAGCAGTATGAATTGCTGTTTATGAATATTTGGCACTGTTGATATATTTTACTGTCTCTGAGGTTAAAATCTGACCGTTAATTCTACACTAGTGTTGTAATAGTGTCGGCCGTACCTGCACCTGCAGCACTGCTTTAGGGATGGAACGGGCATGTAATTTTGACCGGTACAAGTGAACTCAGTACACATTTTACTACAATCTTCCTGTTAGCCTGTCTTAAAAAATACACCGTTTGAAAACTAGTTACTATAGTATAAACCACAAGCCGCGAGCCGAAACGAACACAGCCATGTATTTTCGATACAAGTCCATTTTTCAACTTTAACTATTGAATTAGTCTGAAAATCAATCTTGAACTCTAAAACCGTTTACTTTATAATCTCAAACTCTCAAAACAGTCTAAAACACAATCCTCACTCTAAACCACAATGGTTTTCTATGACGTGGCACCGGAATGTGAGGTATTTGGCTGACTTGGACACTACAACTATGTGAGTACCAAGATAGCGACCAAGAGCAAGAGGCTGAGCTCAAAGCTCCATCTCCATGACAATGGAGTTCTTATCGCAGATGTGGTCGCTTCTGGACCTCCTCACTATCCTGCAGAACGTCCTCCCTATGTAGCTCCGCTCGCTCTGGCAGTCGCTTTAGGACTCGCTCACACCCTACTCCTACTTAGACGTGCCGAAGTTCCTCAGCTCCGCCGCCGTTGAGCCCAACATGCTCTACCACCATGTCCATCTCTACCTCCACTGCTCCCTCCTCCAACTGTCCTCTTTGCCTCCACACCTCACGCTGTCGCTGCCGCACTCCGTCGCTGTACCGGTGGCCATGACGCAGTTGCTGCCCCGCATTTCATGTTGCTCTCCCCGAACCACTCGGTGGCTAAGACCTTCAATGGTCACTGCGCCTTGTGCATTGACACGCTCCAGGACTCACTCGAGGAGCGTCAGTCCTTCTCGCTGCGCCTGCCCAAGCGGCACGCTGTGGCGGTGCTCTCGGTGTACCCCACGCACCTCACCACCGTAGCTATAGTACTTAGAGCTACAATACTTGGTGTAATTTTAGTACTCGGAGCTATAGTATTCTGTGTAGCCTTAGTACCAGTCGTAACGACATCACACAGGCTAGTCGTATCGACCACACAGACCGATCATAACGACCACACAAAGACTGGTCGTATCGACTACACAGTTTGGTCATAACGACCACACATAGAGTGGGGTACTCAAACACACTCAAGTAAAACACACATGCAACAAGATTAACTCAACAAATCAGGACAAAATTACATGATTTTTCCATAGAACTGAGCATAAGTCTTCAGAGGAAATGCGAAGTGCATCACGGAGGTGGTTGTCATGTACTATGTATGTGCGGGCTGTTGAAGTAGAACAGAAGTAGAGGAAGCCGACCGCCAGGAACTCGGCGCGGAGGCCATCAACGAACCTCCTGCACGTGAAGGTGGAACCGATTTACCGCTTCGCTAGGGAGCTGCCTTAGTGACAAGGGCGAAACTAGAACAAAATAAATATATATCATTACTTAAACTTTTTAAGTAAAAATAGTATAATGATTAAATGTAAATTAGTGCATTACCTTTCAGTATTTACATCCTTTCAAGTTTATAAAGCGACGAACCACATCATCATTGGTAATTTTCATCAATTCTTGTTTCTCCACATAGCAAATAAGTATATCATTCATGAAATTATAACCAATTAATTAAAAAATTCAATTAGATATTTGTATGTTCAACAGTTCAAGAATAATATAATAGAAAATATGTCCAGTGGATTACTTACTTGACATTATAGTCAAATATTACAATTTTGCATCCGATTTACAACGAGCTAAGCTGGTATTCCAAAAATCAAAATTAAAACCCTAAGTTTTAACCCCACAATTTGATAAAAATCAATTAACAATCATCACATTGAAATCCTAACTCACAAATGCAGTCCCTGTTCTTGAAACAAATTGGAGAAATTGAGAGAATTTTAGAGCAAAGTGTATACTGATTGGGTGAACCTAAGCTTCCTTGGGTCGGCGAGAGCGCAAGGCAACAGATACTAGCACCGCAATGAGATGGCAGGTGAGGGCTGCTAGTGGCACTGGTTTCTCCCATTCTCCGACGATCGGTCGCTGTTTGGCTAGGTGCGGCTGTATGGCAGACGTGGTGCACGTCTCCTAGCCGACTATGCGAGACAAACAAGCATTGATGGTTGCTACGAGGTGACATGCTTGGGGATCTATCAAAGGGATATTGTGGCCTATTTGTGGTCCTCCCTCTTGGGTTAGCTCAAGGGTTGGCTCAGTCTGCTGTAGTTACCTCACGAGCTGAGGGAAGTGGAGACTCTTCGTGGACTACTGCTAACTACTGGGAATTTTGGTTGCTAGTGCTTCTTTCGTTGGGCTTCAAGGAAGAAACCAGATGCAATAAGTTTGAGTTAGGGGGTTCACATATGGACTGAAGGTGTTGATCCTTTCTAAAAAAATTTTTGGATCCGGTGTCCTGTGACACTGGGGAGTGGGGACAGTAACTTGGTTCCGCCCCTGCTTAGAGACATGAGCTCGGTGCATGCGCTGTCGGCAAGCGGAAGCAGCTGAGGAAGGCGATGGGGACCACGTGCCATGACGGGGGTGACGAGGAGGCAGAGGCGCCGCATGCCGTGAGCTCATACCATAGTGCAATGTCAGTGTCGACATGGGGAGGAGAGGGAGAATATAGAGAGACTGACATGTGGGGGTCACCATTTTACTCAGTTTATTTGTTGTGCTGATTAGGATGCCACTAACATACCATATCAACGTAGATTTGTCTACTGAGCTGCCACTAGCATGCCATATCAACACGGGTCGATATGTCAGTGAGCCCATGACAACATAGCGTCTAAGTCAGTCTAATATTGTCCATTCCGGTGCCACATCATTAAAAACAACTGTGTTTTAGGG
The DNA here is from genome assembly GCA_036346245.1 of Bonia amplexicaulis. Lineage (NCBI taxonomy): Eukaryota > Viridiplantae > Streptophyta > Magnoliopsida > Poales > Poaceae > Bonia > Bonia amplexicaulis. The sequence continues at coordinate 262,021 of CM070746.1, read as the reverse complement.
TGAGAGTTGTGTTTTAAATGGTTTGGAGAGTTTGAGGTGGAGTTTAAGATTGATTTCCAAATGAACTCAATAGTTGAGGGTTGAAAAGTGGATGCATGAGCTCCCATGGGACCGACCAAATGAGTGCTCACTTTGTACAAATCAAATACTGACAACAGGATTTTCCTTCTTGAATGATTTCACTTCACCACACTCAAGTAATTAGTGGCTCACATGCAAACATTTCCACAAGAAAAGAAAAAGGTAACACTTCTAGGTTCTGGCTGTTAGTTAGGATCAGATAACCTCAGGATAAAAAAGAAATTCTTGTGTCACTGATGATAATATGATATGCAATATAGGAATACTCAGGTAGGTGCAGAGATAGCCCTCTCTCCAGCTGCAACTTTGTTGCTTCTAGCACGTCCTGGGTTGGGGATTTATCATTAGTTGCTCATCACTAGTCTTTTTTTCTTTTTCTTTTGTTCTCTTTTTTATTTGCATTGTTCGTGATGATATAACGGTGTTTTTCTTTTTTATTTTTAATTAAATGATTTAGAAAAAACTAGCGATCGTTATAGTGTAATTTCAGCTGCTACAGTGCAAGTTCAGCTAAAAGCTACAAGCTGGTAGTCCATTGGAGCGGCCCTGAACAAAGAAATGCCAGAGTAGTTGCATTCAAAGGGTACATGAGCAATCAAACAAAAATTAAGCCTTTATTCATCAAAGAAGAAAATTATAATTATTAGTCCTCAACTCAATTATTTTGGTGAGGCCTACTGATTCTGTATACATACAATAATAGCATAGCAGGGCCACTCTAATCACAATACTGACTGTTGGGCACCAGTAAGCAGTTAGCACCAGCTGTATGTGTGTATTAAAATGCTTATGATAAAATGGTCATAAGCAAATCAAAGGATTCCTTATAGTGCGAAAAATGAAAAACCAAAATATTAATGAAGGCCAGTGTCAAACACATACCCTGAAAGTCAAAATCAGACCATACTGTCAAAACTCTTTTCAGGAAGACAGACGAGTTTGTACACACTACCAACAGTTGATTTTGGGAGTTTTAAGCAAGAAAGAGCATTCTGTTTATAGATAAACTAATCAGGGAACTAAAGAACACAGACAACATACTTCACGAACAGACAGATCTATCATACAGCTAGGGCTAGAAGTACCTGAAATCAGTCGATGGGTTTGGGCCCTGCCACCCCATATATTTCCACTGCTCTGAAACTAAGCTAGTGAGCTCTGTATCAGGGAAGGAAGTATTCCAAAGAGCCCTAAGGGTACAATTTGAAACTAAGCTAGTGAGCTCTGTTCTGAAACTAAGCTAGTGAGCTCTGTATCTGTCCAGAAGATACATGATGCAGGCGCAATCATCAATTGGAAAATCGATAAGGTAGAAATGAACGACAAATAGCTAACAAGTTGAAAGTAGATTTAAGTATGGGATCGATTTCTTACCTGACGATCTGGTCGAGTTTCGCCATATGGTACATTCAGTCTTTCCTTCAGCTTTTGCAGCCGTTGTTCCTGAATAGTTAGAAAAAGGTTAGTTCAGTTACTTTAGCAGAGACATTCGGCAGAGACATCGTAGTCAATTGATATTTTCCTAAAATAATAGATCATCCAAATTCTTGCAAAGTTGACTGCGCAGGGAAATCATTAGTTACTTGAGCAGTTTAGCTGAGTTCCATTCCAAGGATTGCTACTCCACTTCAAAGGAGGGCTGGGGAGGATGGATCTCTGTCCTAAGAAACCTAAAAGGGGATGGATCTCTGTCGTTTATTGTCGAGTATGGTGAGTTATATCTAGACTTTTAGGATTTAAAATGGATGTGCTACAAGAAGTACTAGATGAATCCTAACCATATTTTCTTTCCTACTTTCTTTTGAAGTATAATTCCTACTCCACTTTGGAAGAGAGCTATAGAGGACTGCATAAAGTCATGAGGGGTGGTCATGCAGAATCTAAACAACTAAACAACAAAGCAAAAAAAATCATTCATCCAAACGTAGAGATGCACGAGACGATCAGAGGTAAGGCTATTCTTTAGCACTATATTTTTGTATATGGCAAGAATTCAAGGGTTCTAAAAGATTTGAAAGAGTTGTGAAAGAGCGATAATCTCTTATAGTTTTTGGAGGTTGTGTTTAAAGAATTTACGGTCGGCTTCATCAAATCTTTTCTATCTCGTCATAGTTACTTCAACATTATTATTTTGGCTATATTTATGAGATTCATCTTCTTCGTTCTTGCTATCGTGCACACTCATATAGTATCTCACAAACTCTGATCTGATCTAAGGATTGATGCGCATAAGAGGTATCAGAGTGTAACTAGTAGTATCAGATCTAAGACCAGATTAATCTAATTTATGAGAAGGTCAATAAAGTGTCAGGTGGCACAAAATCATGATCGATATCGAAGATGTGGAAACAAATAGAGAAATTTGACGGTAAAGGAAATTTCAGCGTATGGCAATGCATGGTGAAGGATGTGCTTGTCTAGCAGGAGCTAATCAATGATTTTGAAGGAGACAAATCGGAAAAGACATCCGATGAAGACTGGAAAGTGATGGAACGGAAGTGATACAGGGTCGCCCGATCTTCTCGACGTAGGATTGGATACTCACGTGCAGCCTCTCGAATCGTAGCAATCCTCCATTGTCAATGCAAGAACGAACGCTCTTTAATTCGCAAGATCACACGCGCCGGACTTCACGACCACCAAGCGAAAGTCCTATCGCGCTTCCAATTCCCAGCGGAAAGGTTGAACGATCTCAAATTGCAAGAACTCATAAATCTTCTATTGAATTTTTGATGGAAATCAAAAGTTCAAAAACATGCACAAAGGTCTCAACTCCATGTCTAGTCTCCTGTTCCTTTTTGATTTCTCATCACGCAGTGTTTCTTCATCTTCTAGTCGCATGTTTTCTTCTCGTCACGTACTGAAACCGTCAAAACTTGTTGAAATTTCTTAGAACTTAGGATTGAAACTCGTCAAAACTTGTTGAGCCAGAGAAGAGGACGTGTCGGTAGCAGACGGTGTCGGACGACACAGTAGTGCCGTCATTGCGAGGTAAAGTCGCTAGAAGTAGCTGAAACTCTTGAAACCTCTTAAAACATTGGTTGAGACTTATTTAAGCCTATGTAAACTTGTTGAAATTTCTTAGAACTTAGGATTGAAACTCGTCAAAACTTGTTGAAACTCTTCAATTGAAACTCATTGAAATTTGAGTTCTAAAACCTGAAACCGTTGAAACTTGGTTTTAAAACTATTTTAGAATCTTCTAGAAACACACAAAATTCATTGAAACATGAAACCTTTCAAACGTTTTCATGAAACTTGTTGAAACTGCATAAAACATATTGCTATACCGTTGCAATGCTATGCTATTGTCTAGTCACTTCAAAAAAATCAAGTGAGTTTTTTCCGCATGATAGTTGTGTGTCGCATTCTCCTCTCGTTGATTTATCTTTTTTCTGCGTGATCTGGTTGAAGGCGTCCTGTCGAATTCATGCTGTTTTCTTCTTGGATGTTTAGTAAAATTGCTGTGTTGGAAGCAAGATAGAAAACGTCGGAACACTTTAGAAGGGTGGCGCCTGACGTCATGCCCAGGTCAGGACACGCGCGGCTGGGCTGTCGCCTCTCGCTCGTTGCACGTCGCTGTATCTGTCCGAGCGAGCGATTCTAAGTAATCGTCTCCACCAAACACGCCAAAAGGATCAATTCGTAAAAGCTAGAGGGCAACGAAACAAGAACCGCTCTAGCTAGCTAGCTCGACATGTCCTTGTGATGCACTGGTACACCAACTTCAATTCGTGGTTAGGTTTGTTTGGTGTTATGCTGTGTAGGATCGTCGATGGTAATCAGAACTAGTGAATGATTGCAACGTCTAGCTGAAGTTTTTTTACTGCAAAATTTACTTATTTCTTTATCTGCAATCATAGTAAAGACACAAAAATAAATACACACAAAAAAGGAACAAGAAAAAAATACATGGTAAAAAATATCTCTCAAACTCATGGTAAAAAATACCATGCATGCGGCAGCAAACGATGTTGCATGCGACCCGAAGACGAGATGCCGCCGACGATGGAGAACTCGTCTGACTGCTGCGTGCAGTTGTCGCCACCTCGTCGGACGGGGGAGCCGACGCTGCCACCTCGTCGAGCGGTGCTGCAGTGAGACGGCGCACACCTCAAAGCTAGCGCTGAGCTTAGCGACAACTGCATGCTGCGGCCAGACGGAGACGGAGACGGAGACGAGGAGAGAGGGAGGCGGCCGGTGGTGAGCGGGAAACGACGATCGAGCCACGTGCTAAAGATAGAACTATTACACATACCTACGCGTGGTCGATGTACCAAAATTTTATATTGGTATTATGTGATTAAGGTCTTACATTGAGTTAGGTAGCTCATATATTAATCCTGTTAGGGTTTGAAAAGATGTAGCTACAAAAAATCTTAGACTAATCTTACTAAGGATAAGGGCTCCTAACCTCTCTTTAAACATTGATACGTACGGTTCCTAAAATATAATTTGACCACTAATTTATATTATAGTATATTTATAAAAACATTAAAATAATGATATGTTAAAAGTACTTTTCGAGAAAAATATACACATATGACTTTTATATATCCAATCTAAATATTTAGAAAGATATTGATAGCCAAATTTTCGAAAGTTTTACTGCACGTATCACAATATATAGGACATGTTTTTTACCAGAGGGAGTGCTTGTAACGCCAGCTTGATTTGCAATGAAACCCTAAACACATACGTTATTTATTAATGATCGAAAATCATTATAAAAATAAATCATCAGTTTCAATGACACTTGGAAGATGACTTGTTACCAAGTTCCTGTCTGTTGCAAGATTACTCAACACCAATTGCTTTCGGCATACTTAACGTTTACTCCAACAGCACCTGCTACGTACTCTCATTAAAAGACATGTCTCAAGGGGTTGACCTTGAGCTACTGAATATATACTCCCTACGATCTGTCGAGTTTTATAAGGCATCCACGCATTTTCAGATCCAAAATGTTGTAATATTGATCAATAATTAATCAACAATATATAGGTTTAGTGACACA
>CM070746.1:134423-251923 GCA_036346245.1 Bonia amplexicaulis | reverse complement strand
AGGGAGGCGAGGAGGATGCGAGGAGGCCAGGAGCAGCCACAGCCGGAGAAGAAGGCGGCGGCGACGGCAATGGTGGCGGGCGAGGGCAGCAAGGACTTGCTGGACATCCTGCTGGACAAAGCGGAAGACGAGACGGCGGAGGTCAAGCTCACCAGGGAGAACATCAAAGCCTTCATCATCGTACGTCGATTCTTCCTCTTCCTCCTCCTCCTCCTCTTCTTCTTCAGTAAACAAAATATATGATATATGTGCAGGACGTGGTTACTGCCGGCTCGGACACGTCGGCTGCCATGGTTGAGTGGATGCTGGCGGAGCTGATAAACCACCCGGAGGCCCTGCGCAAGGTGCGGGAGGAGATCGACACCGTGGTCGGCAGGGACAGGATCGCCGGCGAGGCCGATCTGGCTTGCCTGCCGTACCTGCAGGCGGCGTACAAGGAGACGCTGCGGCTGCGGCCCGCGGCGCCGATCGCGCACCGGCAGTCTTCGGACGAGATCGACGACATCCGCGGGTTCAGGGTGCCAGCGCAGACGGCGGTGTTCATCAACGTGTGGTCCATCGGGCGCGACCCGGCCTACTGGGAGGAGCCGCTGGAGTTCAGGCCGGAGAGGTTCATGGCCGGCGGCGCCAGCGAGGGCCTGGAGCCCCGAGGGCAGCACTTCCAGTTTATGCCGTTCGGGAGCGGCCGGCGGGGGTGCCCGGGCATGGGGCTCGCGCTGCAGTCCGTGCCGGCGGTCGTGGCGGCGCTCGTGCAGTGCTTCGACTGGGCTGCCGCCGCCGGCGATGTAGAGGCGATAGACATGGAGGAGGCCGACGGGTTGGTGTGCGCGCGCAAGCACCCCCTCCTGCTCCGCCCCGCGCCGCGCCTCAACCCGTTCCCGGCGGTCGTCTAGCCGCCACCGATGAATTAATAAGCAGTGCAGCATCGCATGCATGCAAACCTGCAGATCGATTCCATCTGTGCTCTAGTGCTGCTGCCGTCCATGTCTTTTGTGTTCATTCTCACTATCACTGTCACTGTGCCGTCCATGCTCGTTTCGGGAGTTTCTTGTGTCGATCGTCTGCATAAATATCACCCGTCGATGGATTGCTTGCTTGCATAAATAAATATAGGTTTTGTTATTGACAAGACGACTGAAATTTTTTATCTCTCAGTCACTTGAAGTTGCACTCTTAATCAACTAAAATTGTAGCCCCCCTTTAAAAAACGGCTGCAACTTCAGATGATTCAAAGTGCAACTAAAGTTGCACTCTCAATCAACTGAAATTACAGCTCCCTTCCAAAAAAATCAACTGCAATTTTAATTAATTAGATGTGCAACTTTAAATGACTGAGAGATAAAAAAATTTCAGCCGCCTTTATAATAGCCACTTCCATAAATATGTACCTGCTATCAAAGAGACGGACTAATCGTAACACCAGGGCCCAAAACTGGCTTAGCCCGGCTCTCATCTTATAGTTGCATACCCTTTGCTAAAAAAATTATAGTGTTTTAGAAAACGTATAGTCAAATTTCTCTAGTTCTAACTACTAGTATGTTACGAAAATATTTACATCATCATATGAAAATAATGTCATTAAGTTTATCCTAGCAGGTATTTGTATAATATAATAATTCTATAACTTTTTACAAACATATTCATATAAAAAGCGACAATCAAAGTTACATATGGGGGGCCATGCCGATGTCTAGAACGTCTTATATTCTTCAACCGAAGAGCAACAAATATAACTATATTTTGAATTACAGGCATTACAAATTGTATTGAAAATACATTTGCATTTCCAAATCTGGTAGGCAAACTAAACTCCCAACAGTCGAACTAGAATACGTGGGCAAAATTATCGATCTAACCTATAGGCATATGTTGTCTAGAACTTCATTTCACTTGTTTAGTAGCAACAGCTTGAGTTTTTCATACGAGCTAACGTGGTTTATACAAATGGCATTTAAAATTTATCAAAAACAAACTCTGCACCACCGAACTATGGACCATTTCATACCGCTCCAAACCTGGCTAGTTAAAATCCCGATGAAAGCATTTCATTTCGAGTTTTTTTAAACCCTACTTGCCATCGGTGGTTGGAAGTTGAAAATTGTCGAAGGTTTACCAGAATTATGAGATAAACGTACCAGAATTATGAGATAAACGAAAGGTGACTGGGATTAGACCGGTTACCCAGCCAAAATCCGGGAAATTTCTACAGGGTAATAAAGAAATAATGTCCCAATGCCTAATGCATTCATTGGTGAAGTACAGGGGTACCACACAAATACTAGATTTCTTTTGCAGGTCAACAGTAATCCTCTGCAGCTCTGCTACATGAAACTGCTGTTAGCAAACAGTGCGGTGATCAATGTTCAGAGGGCACATATTTCCATGGCATCCACATCACATATCAAAACAACAGCCAGACTCTTAACCATGCAGTACAAAGCAGAGGATAGTACATACAACATACAGATACAACCATTTGCTTCTATTTGGTTTTTACCACATCGGTACCTTTAGAACCACCATCGTACGAAGATTGGAAGAACGAACTCTGATTCTTCTGCAGAAACCTGACAAAAATGTCATCCATTTGTTTAGTAAACCAATTTGGCCTCAATCAAGCATAACTATCGGGATAAAATACACTACGATTTGCCTAGAGAATAGTCTAGCATTGACAAGTAAATTTTCTAGCAAATAATCTAGTATTGACATGAACATTTGTTGCACGTGGGACTCCCACGGGAAAAAAAACTATTCATGTCCCCGAAGTCCAAACAGTAGGCTGAGATTACAAACTGTCAACCTGAAAATAAATACAGAAGAAAGTAACACCTTGAATTCTATGAAGTGATGATGGCTAGTATTTGAACTAAAAAGTTGCTCCTTAGTTACAGACTTACAGGTACCAGAAGGTTCTGATTGACTTGGCATTTTTGTGTAATTGAATTGGTGGGAAATGAATGTTCTACCATATTAAAGTACAAAATGTATCAAGAAAGATTTGCATACTTGAGAATGTCCAGCAATTTCTGCTGTAGTTTGTTGAGTGCATCTTCTTCCATACTGACAGAAGCTAGTAGCTCTGGCAATTTCACTGAAAGTAAACCATTTCAAAGATTTGGTAACAATGTCATGACAGTGACATACTCAGCATGTTTGGGTGATACAAAAATTATATTAACATATCCAACTTATCTATTACAATAAGCATAACATAGACATATGACGAACAGAAGATTTTTTTTTAAAAGATAAATATATCATTTTTACATTACTTAAATGACCTTTCAAATTGGTCTCACAGGCTCAACATCCTATTAACATAGAACAGTCTTTTAAAACAAATATAAAAGCACATTCCACCCTATAATTCATCAACCTAAGGGGTTGTAGTGTATGCACACAACCATTTTCATGCACACCTATGAACAGTTACACAACTCTAGTTGAAACACTAAAAGATTGCAAAATACTCAATTAATTAAGTTTACAAAGCGTGTGTGATCTAAATGGTCTCAATAAGAGAATAACTATACAAACCCTGTTAAATTACAAGAATTTAATCCAAGAGATATAATGAGAAACAAAGTACAATTTTGAGTAAACAATGGCTACCCTTTTTTCTATTTTTTTTTCTATTTTCCAGAATAATATATTCTTTTGTATCTTCTTGTGTAGATTAAATTTGAACAAGAAATCTGCAGGATCAGCTGCTTTGGCATGAAGATCTGGGAGGTTAGGAAATATCATTTAGTTCGTTGGCCTAATGTTTGTCAAGCGAAAAACCATAGTGGGCTTGGTGTGTTAGAATTAGATGTTATGACTTATGAATATCAGCCTTCTGGGAAAGTGGCTTTCGAAAGTTGGGAATGGGGAGGTACCATGGCAGGATTTTCTGAGAGCCAAATACTTAATTGTTGTGAACTAGTACAACAAAGAGGTAATCATCCATCAGAGAAAGGCCGGACGGCGACAACTTGAAATAGAACAGCGCTAGATCTAGAATAGCTGATTAAAGGAACAACCATGGTTGTCACGGCGTCGCCTAGGCGTCCTGGCATCCGGAGGAGGACGCCGTGGCTGCTCGCCTCGCCTGATCCCGCTGTTGACACCGGCTAGGGTTAGGAGATCAGGCGCAGGGAGCCGGAGGCGACGGGGAGAGGCCGACGCGGAGGCGGCGGCGGGAGAGGAGGCGGGCGGAGGCGGCGGCGGGGGAGGCGGATGCGGGGCGGCGGCGGGGGAGGCGGAGAGGCGGAGAGGTCAGGCGGCGGGGAGGCAGAGAGGCGGAGAGGTCGGGAGAGAGAGGGAGCGAGAGGTCGGGAGACGCAGAAGCGGCGGCGTATGAGAGGAGGCGGAGGGGCCGAGGGGGTATGAGAGGAGGCGGTATGAGATACATGCCTGAATATGTGCATATGAGAGGAGGCAGAGGGATCGTTGGCTTCATATACGCCGTGGGGGTATGAGATACTTCTCTGGAATGCTGGATACGGCGCTCGCTTGGCGTCGCCTGGACGTCGCCTAGGCGTCCAGGCGCCTCTCACTCGCCGTGGTCGCCGATTTTGCCGTGACAACCATGGGAACAACCACAGCTGGATTTTAGAGACTAGAGACTTATTTATTACTTGATTAAAGAAGATACAATTTCATCTCTTTTATAAGGATAACTTGACTTGACCCTTAAGAAATAATCTCTAACTTAAAAGAAACAAACAATAACCACGTGAACAGTGTGGGCGTGCTACGATAGCCGTTAACATTCCTTATTAGATGGGTTTACTGCCTTATAGATATATTCCATTTATTATATATAGGTTTTCTTAGAGATAGATTATTTCTTGGAGGTCAAGTCGAACTATCTCTATAAAAAAGCTAGCATGTGTCTATTACCAATCAAACAATAAAGCAATGAAAATGAATTAGTCTAGTCTCTCCTCCCAAGGTTCTTCTCCCTCATCTATAGTCAGCCCATCATTCCACCAAGCCAACGCAGCCCAGCCTTCCTCCCAGCGGTGTTTACTGCGATAAACTAAGATTCAACACATTTAGATGTGCTCCTAGAGAATTGTTGAAGGCTCGTATTTTGCTCCATTTCTGCTTGCTAGAAACTGTGATATTCTCCGTGTAGACTATGGAGGAATATTTGGGGTATGTGCTGTGTCGTTTACGTGCTAGGCTGTCAAGGTTAGGGGTGTGAGAGTGTGTGCGCGCGCGCATGCAACTACATCGGAGTATCCAACATAACATGATGAAATCGAGGAAATGATGTTTAAAGCCATTTCATCTCTCTTCATTCCAACAAATCGCTGAGCGTTAGATGTGATTGGCTGCTATGTCACACATCCTTAGTGGTGATGATGAGTTAGTTTGGCTGTGTGGGTAGTCAGCTCATCAACGTTAGCTCTTTTCTCCTTTTTCCTTGTGGGTGGAACTCTGTAGCGATCAATGTCATTAATGAAATTGGGGGCTTGTCTCCTGACTCGGGAAAAAAAAATTGCATGATGGTAAATTAATTATGCCTCTTTATTCTCCAATTTTAAAGATTTTTTTCATGTTCATGTAGTGCTCGAACTGGAGGATATGCAGTGGTATCTTTCAGACAGGGGAGTGCACACAGGATAGACCCCAACCCTATCTACCTATATGGACAGTTGACAACATCCACCAATAGGGATGACCAGATAATGCACATTGGACTTTAGTGCAAACTAAACTATGGCCCGTGCATTGCAACAGGTTTATAGTGGAGATTTTTTATATGTTTTGGTAGTTTAATTAGATAACATAGTTTTTATTATTAAAGTGTGAAAGACAAATTAAAGTAGGTTTCAATGCAATAGTTGTCATAAAGCCACTTTACCTTGGTACATGTTACTTGATCATAGAGCTCAGTTATAGACTATGCAGGAATCTCCAGAAGACAAAAAGAAATGGAAAGAGAAAAGAATAACGAGTAAAAAAATAAAATAATGATGAATGCTTGACCAGGGATTTTTGTAGCATGAACAGGAAATCAAAACCACCATACATGGATATGAAAAGCCTGGCCTTTCCCTCCTCTTTCCTACCAAGTCAATGCAATTACAAATGCCAGTCTTACATTTATTTCATGCAACTGGAGACTCAGCAATTCACACCATTGGACAGTCATCCAACAGCATGTGAAATTCATGTGGCACTTCCATAAGTTTTGTTATGTAGCTTTATAGCAGGATTAATACTTCATTGCCACCAAGAAGGCGTGCAAGAGCTGCAGGCTTAACAATAACAAGGAGCACCTAAGCATCCTATCAGTTAAACCAATAATCCTAAGGATAGTAGATGTTGCTACTACTGGCCGACGGTTGATCAACACAAGTCAGATAAAATAATAAGATAACATCCAACATAATTATTTTATGGCCACATGAACTAAAGCCTTCGGAAGAGTATCAAATTGAGGAACCATATGAAAGCATAAATCGGAGACACAAGATATCTCATGTAATGGATGACTTGGACATACCAAAAAGGCGCAGTAGATGCTCAGCTCCATATACAGTCGAGGGCGAAACATCACCTTTAACTTCTTCAGTATATTGCTGACGCTCTTTCTTATATAAAAGCATTGCAGGCAATGCTTTATCAAAGTAACAGCGTAATCCTTTCAAAATCTCAGCATAAGAGTCATTTATCCTTCAATACAAAAGATAGTAAAGCTATAATAGAGTTTGTGAAGAAAGCAACACTTGATACTGGCAACAGAAGTAGCACAAAAAACTAAACAAAATAATGCTTGAGAAATGACGTAAATAGCTTTGGACCAGAATTAAATGAAATTCAAAAACACTATTACACAAGAACAGAATTTGCACAATTGTAGTTAGCGATATGAATAAGTAAAACAATTGTTCTTCATTAGCTTAAGCTGTAGGAAATTCACCATACTGATCATAAATTAGTAGATTTGATCCAGCAAGAGGTCAATTGACTTTTTTTTGGTCATGTTAATATGACTAAAAAGAATGACACATAAATACTAAAATTTTATCTTGGTTTCTGATGCATGCTTGTAACTATCACTACCAAGCACAAAGCACATCAGACGAACTACAAGCCCTAACTACAGCTAAACATGAAAGCTGTCCAAATGGGAAAATAATTTTCAGGGTTGGAAGCCTGATAACTGTTAGCGATCCTAATGGGAATAAAGCATCCAAACAACCAGGCATAATAACTGAATCATCAATGTATATGACACTATGCGCTTTAGAATTATGCAGTTACACTTACACCGTTGCATAATTGAAAAAGGTAACATTGAGTTAAAAAGGGGCCACACAATTCCAGTAAACCATGTCAACATAGAATACTCACTTGCTATCCTTCTTTGTCCGGTGCTCCAAATACTTCTTTAGAATATCATCAACAGTGGGGGATCGAGGTAGTTTTACAAGCTGCAGGACAAGGAAAATGCTCAGGCTGACGTGATGAATTTATAGAAAATAGAATTTCCTGAAGAAAATTGAACCAAGCAATGAGATTCAGCCCACAACACTACAAGAACAATTGAACAAAGCAAATAAGGTTTTGTCCTTTATGAAAGGAATTGATGAGAATGACAAACATAACCTTTGGATGCTAACAATGAAGGAAGCACATATCCTATCCATAGTTTTCTAACAAGTAGCTTTCCATGTCCAAGACTAATGCAAAGACTAGTCCAAGGTAGTATCCTTAGTTCCTTACAACTATATCTAACATGAAAAAAAAAAGCTATACATTGTTCACGTTCAAAAAGATCCGTCGAACCCAATTCCATAGATTAACACGAAATATACAAAAGATACGCAATTACACACATAGGTACGGGCAGAAAAGAAATTGAATGCAAGAAAACAAAGGGGCTCATAATGCTCACCAAGCATCATGGGATTCTTAGTAAAATTATTATTCCTTAGGAGAATGTATATAGTAGGAAGTACGCTTAAAATAGAAAGATAGGAATTCAAATCTCAGTTCTTGTATCATGTTTGGATGGTATATATATGTACATCATATCCAATGGTCAAGACTGCTAGTTCATTCTCTTATTTTAAGGCTTGTTCCCATTTGATACGTACTCTTTTTTTTGGTATATGTTATTTCCATGCCAATTGAAATACAATATTTATAAAATCTAACAAGCAAGACGGAGTACAATTTAAACATAATGTACGTACGTACGTATGTTTGTATGTAAGACAGTGCAGTCAAAGAATTGAATACCTTACCCAGCTGCGTGACAAACTCCCAATCATCAACAAGTTGCTTCTTTAGTGTCAAAGGAAACTGTGACATTAGGAGACACTCTGATGATCTTCTTTCCTTTTCCTGAATCAACAGAGGTAGAGTCATCACTGTGTTACAACAATGTCACAAGCAACCTGATTACACTATGTAAAATGGTCTGTTACAATCTGCCAATTTGGCAAACATAGCTGAAACATCAAAGCTATCAGTCTCCTTGCATTAGGAGGACCATAAATTCATACTGGTTAAAAATGATGGTTCCAGTTTAACATGAACAGGCATGCAAAGTTTCTCAGCACTCTTCTTTTTACACATTTAGCTGCTGGCTATTGTTGTCGGTCATCATGAAGCCCAAAAATTGGATTTTGGGGTCAAAGTGTTAAAGGAAGCTGCATGAAAGAGAACAACATCATGGATTCACCAATAATCATTAAGAGTAGGGAAATTGTGATGAAAGGGTAGACTCACCCTTATTCAAGGAAATTTCAAGATATGTTAGTATGTTACTGAAAAAATGTAACCCGTGTTTAAAAAGGTAAAATCAGATAATTTTTAACATGGGAACATGTTCTTTCCAGCCAATACACATGTACCCTGCATCCCTGCCAAATGCACAGAACTGCCAAACCGCATTGTACTGGCAAATAAGAATTCTGGGCCCTCTATGCAATCACGAAAAGTACAGGTGCACAAAGATACACAACATTCTATTGTGCAAACTGAAAAGATGACAAAGCAACATATCCTTGCCAATGGCGCCAAACAATATAAAATAATCAATAAAAAGGTATTAGCATCTTGCAAGAGCAAAGAAGTGCAAAATGACACTAGTTTAATAATAGTATCTGAAAAGGCATAACTCTAGTATGACAGTATCATACTGGAAAAGGAAAATCAAATACTTCACAATGCAACATGTTTGGGAATGATAGGCACCTCAGTCCCAGGCTGACTCTTGCGTTTCTTCCCCTTGACTGGAATTTCAACATCACAAAGATATCAGAATATGTATCATGCAAATAAAAAGAAGCAGGTTGAAGATGAAAACAGACAAATGCACCAACAGAATATAAAAAAAGAGAACAAATGATACAAAGATGTTTCTAAAAAGAAAAGTGAACTTACCAAGACCCTTAGTGTCTTCTTTATCAGCTTTTGCATCTGCTGAATGCAATTACGATAGACAAGTAAGACAAATTTCCAGAAAAAGAACAAAAATATAATCACAGCGGTATAGATATGAACAAAGGTATGAGAAGTATCTACATGCCACCCTATATGCATTACTACACAAATAAGAAACCACAAACTTGTCCATTACCAAAAGCTGTTTCACCACCTATCGCAACATTACCCCAACAATGGATTATAACTCAAAATTTTACTTCACAAGAATATCCCCAGGGAGCAATTTGGGCTTCATCCATCAATGATGATCAAGATGTTCAGTTATAGCCATCCCATCATTTACAATTCTTGCCATTTGGTTTTTCTATTCTTTTAACCCCAAACTACGCATCTCAAAGATGATGTTCCTATCAATAAAACATGAATTCTTCGTAGCAGCATGCACCCCGCACAGTCAGAAAGAAGTGAAATAGTCATTTGGAATAACTATTCGTAAAAAGAAACTTTTATTGGAGCTAATCTAGACATGATTCATGAACTTGAGAGAGATTTTACTTTGACCAACAATATAACATTAGTTCAGGTTACAGGCAATTTGTCTTGGATGGGAGTAGAAAAGGGGGTGCTAACCATTAGAGCCTTTTGGCTTATGCTGTGTTGACCGTCCAGACTTGATGTTTTTGTCAACTACCTGGTTCTTTTCAAGCTCTTGTTGTTTGCGGACATTCTCCTCAGTCAATTTCAATAAACGGTCACTCGCAACCCATTCATCCCAGCTACAACCATTGAAAACTGAATATGTTGAAAAGAACAGCAGGGAATGACGGCTAATTAACTGCAGTGATGGCAACACAATTAATGTGACACAGCAAACAAGCATTCATCAGGGATTTCATGAAAATATTAATACAATATAGTTTTGTGCAACCATAAATGTGGAGATGAACACTATCAAAATATGGTAGTTAACAACAACATGGCCCTGCAAGTCAACTTACTGGTTCACTTTAACAGCAGTCAGCACCTAATTTTGGAATCCTTTTTTGCAACTTTATTTACCATGCCAGTCAAACAACGTATAAAGTCATTAACATATCCATATCGAGACCAAGCAATAGTTTCTTTGCTTTATCATGCCTTGGCTTAATCAGGACCCCAAGGAGACACTTTCAAATTGTTAAGGGCCTCAAGGCAGAATTTTAACTGGCACAACCAGGGTTCCAAATATTGGTACCGGAGGATTTCCCGCTTGGGGGCCGATAACGGTAATCGGCCGGTTACCGGAAAACCTAGGCAAAATTCATGAAGCGAATTTCGAATTTGGGCGGTTGGAGGACCGGTAACCGTCTAAAAACCGGAAAACTGGTAAAAAACTAGGAAAACCAGTGAAAAACTGGTTATAGGTAATTAAAAATTGGAATAATACAATAATACATGCATTTTTACTTCATACAATAGTTAATCTACCGCAAAAAAATGTCTAAATCAACCTATGAAGTGTATTATGCAGTCACAAATTCAAATTTACATTTGAGAAATTCTGGCCGGTATTTTTGCTACCGGTACCCACTGGTTTTTCCGGTTACCGGCCGGTAACCGCCAGTTTTTTGAACCCTAGGCACAACTATTGAACAAATTCATGCATCCTTCCCTTTCATTCACAGCTGTCAAAAATGGATTTACCATATTTTACTATCTGAGTCGCCCAGCCATCCACCCCTCAAAACTGAGTCATATAAAGAGCATAGAATCACTTTGCCAGCTAAGACATAACAATACCCTATCTAACAGCTGCCTTCGTCACCACAATCTCACAATTTCGGGAAACAGGGTGCAAAAGAAGCTGAAAATAAAATGAGCAACAAAAAAAGGAAAGAAACCAAGATTGGAACCATTAGCCATCCTTATGGAACAAAGGAAGACAAGCCCAGGCCTTGATTCTGATAGTGAGCAAATAAAGTATGGCTTTCATATGTTCGTTGAACTGTAGAGTATTATCTACTCCCATGTTTCACAATATTAGTAACGGCCCACGCACAAACCAAGGAGGTACCACATCTTAGAAATAGTTAATGACAATAGACCATACATAGCCCTACTAAATGACAAACTGCAACCACTCAACCTCTTTTAGAGCCTTAAAGCCGGTGGTGAGAGTGGAAATAATGCAATAACTACACTCTTGGTTTCCTCAATGGACATTGTGAAATGATGCTTCCCAGGAAAATGGGAATACATAGTGAAACAGGAGGAGTATGTCGAGTCTATGAAGAATATTTTGACACCTCACAACAAAATCGGGTATAACAAAATATGAAATAGACCCCAAAGATATGACCAAAGAAAACACTAGAATTAGTGCATAATCCAAAATTAGACGACTAACATTCAACTTAAATAGAAATTACGGGTTGTAAGGGATCACAAGTGGCCAGACATAACATAATTTATATAATACAGAGGCACAATATGTAGCGCAAAATCAAATTTAAATTATAAGGCTTTTGACATATCACATGATGCAATATAACATATAAAACTATGAAGCATAGTTTTTTTGAGAAGGCGCAAGTCATGGGTTTAAATACAGGAAAATCACTGTGAAAATCCACACAAATCCTCTCCAACCTGTGTAGTGTGGTTGGTGGGAATCTAACTCTGGTCACAAGCCAAAGAGATAAGGTACCATATCGCTACGCGCTATACTACGGTTGACCTATGAAACATAGTATTTGAGACAAATATATTTGACTAAAAGAAAAGGCACCTGGTTTGATCATGTTAGTGCCAACAAGAAGCTCTGCGTACTTTAACAACTCTCATGAAAACTAGGTAAGCATTCAGTATTCCTTATCATTCAAAAAATGGACACAATCACACAAAATCAAAGTTTAAATATTTCCAAGGTGCAGCGCAAATTTCATTTCATGAGCTGAAAACAATCACATCAATACTGCATCTGGGTCTACCAAATTTAAGAACTTCTCATTTGTAGAAAGCTGAAGTTTTCGTGATAGAATGGCTAACTATATGCAATGATGATGCCAATTGCTTGATCAAATAGGAACATCGAATACAGCATATTGCTACTGAAGAACTACAGATCTTAGAAACATCACTGAAAATCTATGCATCAATAGAAAGAACAGGAATGGAGTAATAATTAATTACTAACTACAAGTAATATGGAAAACTTATCTAACATCAATCGTGGTATACACTTACTTCTTATTCCAGCCCTACAAAAAAAAAGGAATAAAAATTAGACGACATCAGAAAAAAGAAGCTATAAGGAAGTGCCAAATATATACTGATTATACCAGTTTTCAATATCATAAGGTAAAGAATGTCCATTTATTTAGAGGCAATGAGGGAATAATGCTTTCAAGCATTTATCATGTTGTATAGTGGCGACTTCGATGACTTACGAGATAATGGACGAAATACCGCCATTCATTCTCCCGATTTTCAGTTTTTTGAACCTTCACAAATCAAAAGGAAATAAGAAAGTTTCTCCATTAGCAATACATTCAACAAGCAAAATAACACTAGGAAAATTATGTGCTGAAGAACCATATATTGCACACTGGTGCACATGAATCCAACCATAAATACGGAACATATATGAACCCAGCACGTGGCCAGCACTCAAGAAAATTTGGGAAGGAAGCATTGCTACAAAGTGGAAACAAGAGCAATCTACTGCAATTTAAGAAACAAAATAAACAAGAGTAGTTTTCCTTTTACTTAGGTTTGGCTTTCTGCATCCACAAGCCTAGAATTCTCCAAATCAATCAGTATTATTGAGGGAAGACTTTCAGGTGTGGCAACTGGCAAATGCCATATTTGTCTTCAGGTGGACATCTTAAAATACAAATGTAGTCTTATCTGCCCTTACTAGTTACTACATGAGCAATTCATGTTACCCTCAAAAGTCATCAAAAGTATTAAGAATCCAAGAAGATAAAGTCACCTTTGAATTGTGTTAATTGTAGTCAGGTATACAGTTGTATTCAACTATTAGTGATGCATTGTCTTTGCTTTGGACTCCTGTCTATGCATGTGCTGTACATTATACTTATTGGCCTACAACAATAGTGCATAGTTTTTTTGCCCCAGTTCATAACAGCGTGGAGAATAGTTAGCATGCCCAAAAATCTGGGTGGTGTAACCAATCAATTTTAAGAAGCAAAATATTTCTCATCTAATAAAATCTATTCATAGAACCTATAATAGAGTTGATACACCATAGGTGCGGTTATTCCGGCAAAGATATAATGTGAAGTTGGTTCATCCAGATCCAGTTAGTAGCAAAGTATCCTTTCTGGTGACAAGAAAATATATATTTTCAAAGGAATTCATTATCCACAACTTGGTGGTGGTAAATCAATATTTCTTTAGGAACTTTTGGGAAAGAGATGTAAGATTGATGGCGTGATGGCACGCCTCTTCCTAGTTGCTATCTGCTATTAGTGCCAAGCTCTAACAACTAGGCAAACCAATTGATGACAGCCTATTTGAGCTCAAAATTGTTAAGGCCAACCTAATCATGTCTAGCCCAAGCAAGAATCAACGGAAGCAACAGGTTTGGTGTGCAACAGCCAATAGCAAGAATCAAAACTGGTATGCACGCCGTCGCAGGCAACAATACTATATAGAGTTAAATTGAGCCTCTATCTCTGAGGCTGTAGAAAGAACAGAAAAGTAGCAGAGGAAATTTCCTGACACAGAGGATGTAATGAAGTAATAAAGCCTAAACCCTGACAGGCTAAAAACCAGACGGCGTACTAATGTATACCTCCTAGTCTAGTGTACGGTACCTAAAGGGGACGGACTCTGTCATCTCTACCAGCGTTGTGCGGACGGATCCGAACCACCCCTCTCGACTCGAATTCCCTGCATGGTCAGTTTCTCTCACGCTTCAAACCCTAACCGCAAAATTAATTTTTTTTTGGCAGAAACAGAGAAGAGAGCCAACCAGGAAACAAAGAAAAAAGCTAGGAAGAATCGAATCGACATTGCCATCCGGAGGGGAATAGCAATATATATAAGAACCCTAGATTGGAACGGAATTGAATTGAACGGAGGAAGGGAACCTTGGCCTCGTAGAGGAGGGGGCCGTGGTAGGCGAGCACCCTGTCGCCCTCCATGAAGGCCGCCGGCGAGTCCTTGTCCTTGCCGCCGCTAGTGTTGGAGCTCCCCCCCATCGCCGCCGGCAAGACGAGGGAAGAGGAGGAAATAGGGAAAGAAGGAAGTCGGCAACGGTTAAAATAAACAAAAATGGGAAGAAACAAGTTCGGTTCACCAACATTTAAATAAAACATTTCAGAAAACCACAGGCAGCCCAATATGAGACACCATGGTCCCACCTGCCAGGGACTAGAATTGCCAATTGAAACAACTAGCATTAAAGCCACAAAAGTAATCAATTTAAGTACTGGAACAAAATCTCATATGGCAAAAGGTTATTACTAGTATCAAATTTTCACACGCAATAGCGCAGCTATATATTAGGATACACAATTTTTATCGGATTTAGTATTATTTATGACGATATTTATAAAACTAGCCGTATGCAGAAATTATGTTTTTATCGTCCGGTAGACGGACGGCACCTCGGAGGAGACAACACTTGGGCACCTGCCGCCACATAAGCAGACAGCAGAAACCTACCAGCCATCCATAGGACGATAGGTGATTAAGTCGGCTAATTAACCAGCTTAATCACTATCTAAATTCATAATTTTATATTATATTTATTTAAATTTTTAAATATAGTAAATAAGATTAAAAAATTACAAAAATTCATGCACAGACTCTGGTCTCGGCAGTTAATAAAATACTGTGCGGCACCTGCAATTTGTGGTCTCGGCAAAGTTAATAAAATACAATCTGTGGTCTCGGCCTGCCTGTGCAGCCGTGGGTTCTTCGTTCTTTGGGGCCGTTGCAAAGGATTTTGTAAGATAGATGGGATTATTATGATAAGAATAAATTTGATAGAAGTTGATTTGTTCTTAGTGAAATGGCTTTTTCTTTTTTGTTATTAGACTCGTTTAGAACGTTATAATATTTTCCAATTTCGTGTGAGCTGCATTCCAAACGAGCCTTATAGGTTTTTGTAGGGAGATGACACGACACATAAGGAGATATTAATGGGCTTATTCTTTTTTGTTGTGATTTATGATTTTTTGCTGAAATTTTTGAAGAAAAAAAAATATACTAGCTCATCACGAACAATGTAAACGAATACGGAAAAAGAACCGGCAAAAAAGCTAAAAAAGTCAAAAAATTTTTAAAAAAATGAAATTTATGAATAGTGAAAAATAAATCAAAAACTGAAGCCGAAACGAGCGGGATAAGTGCTAGCAGCCAAACAAAGGTCGATCTCTCTGTTCTTTGAATTAGCTTTGAGAGTTGTGCAGCTAATTTTACATTGATCTAACTGGTTCAAGAAATATGACTTATAAAGGCAGCACGCGTCACCTTAGAAATGGTTACCCCGCATAATTAACACGGCAAAACTAATTAAGGGAGGGAGAGGGAGAGATGTTACAAAGCAGTTAAGACCACCGTTTGCAACTAGCCTACCTATGCTGCCTGCGATCGCTCTAACAGCAAGCGGACGCTGATTTTATCGTGTTGTCAGTCGTCAGAATCAGAGGAGCTGGAGCTGCTTCTGTGTCCTGCTGCTCCCCTCCGATCTTGAATGGCGGGCATCAGATGCTGCCGGGGATCGCGGAACGAGGACGACGACTGCGACGGCTGCCTGCTCCTTGCTGCTGCTGCAGCGGCGGCGGCGGGTTTCTTGCTAGCGGCGGCTGCCTTGGCGGCAGCCTCTTTCACCTCCCTGCAGACCTTGTCCAGCATCGCCAGGAAGTCGCGCACGATGACGAACAGCCGTAGGCCCTCGTCCTTCCCGGTGCTCCCGTGGAAGTAGTCGACGGTGGCGCGGACCAGCGACCGCAGCTTCTTCTCCTCCTCCAGCAGGTGGGTGACCTGCACCTGTGACTGCTCTATGAACTGGGCCAACCTGCGACGGAACCCGCTGTCCTCGTCCAAGCTCTCCATGCCCGTGCTCAGGAACTCGTTGGCCTTCACCAGCTTGTGCCCAAGGCTCGCCACGGAGATGGTCAGCGCGTCGGAGTCGAGGCACGCCGCCTTGCGGACGTTCTGGAGGTCGTCTCCCAGGCTGGACACCACGGCGAGGCCCAGCTGCCTGTAGTGCTCCGTGTCGTCGCCGACGTCCTCGGTGAGATCGTCGGAACTGCTCACGCTGGAGATGCTGCTGTTCTGCTCCCTCGCGACCCGCACGGCGCGGACGCCCTCGGAGCGGATGATCTCCTGGACGACGAAGTGCAGCAGCGTCGTCTTGCCGTCGACGCCCTTGACGTCGGACAGCTTGAGGAGGGTGTCCAGCTTGAACGCCTGGGCGCCCCCGCGAAAGGTCCCGTCGTTCATCCGGTTGCCGGTCTTGAGCACAGCCTCCAGCAGCTTCTTGAAAAGACGGCTGCTCCTAAGCTCTTCGCAGGCCACCTGACCGACCAGCAAAAATGCAATCCACTTCACTTCACTAACTGCAGCGAGCACAACAAGGATCCAACGACTGTCTTCTTACCTCCAGGGTCGCGAACGACTGCTTGGCGTTTGCAGCCTCCTCCGGCAGGGCGGCCATGAAAAGCAGCGCGTCCAGGCGCTGGAAGATGTAGGGGATGTCGATGATGGTCCTGAAGAACTGCTCCGCGGGGCCGAGCTGGGTGACCTCGCCGGTGTACAGCCGAAGCCTCAGCTCCTCGTCGCTGGTTGGGGCCCACCTCAGCAAGGTCTGTATCAGCTCGGAGGGGAGCTCATGGCCTGTATATATACACACAATTTCTTGTTGCCTAGCATATAAACAAAAGAACAATTTTTCTAGACGAAAAGGAACAATTTTTTGTTGGTTTTACCTTCGGTAACCGCGTTACGTACTTCTTCGGCTGAAACGCTGAGCGCCTTGAGCGATATTGCTAGATTCTGTGCCTTCTTGGGTTCGAGTATCCTAACAAATTGAGAAGCGTCCTTTGCCGCCAGATCCTTTTTGCCATCGGTGCTCTTCTTGTCGGTAGAGTGGCAACCAAAAAGACTCTCGATCATCTCCTCGTTAAACCTATCAATCAATGAATTGGTACATTTGAAGAGTTAATGTCACCGATGTTCCCAATCGCAATAGCAAGTAAGCAGTTGAGACTTGAGAGATCCGGCTTACTGGAAGGATCCGGCTTTAATTTGATCCCACACCATTGCTTGATCTGGATTTGCGGTGACTTTATCCCAGAAGAAGGGCTTCAGCTTCGTTTTAGATGCATTAGAGTCCGCGTGGTGGCCTGCCGCATTTGCTGACTTCTTAAGCGGCGGCGGCGGCCCACGTGCTCTTGGGGGACCGGGCACTGCTGGCGGCGGAGGTCCTGCTCCGGCTCTTTTTGGTGGCGGCGGAGGTCCAGGCGCAGGTGCAGCAGCCCTCGGAGCAGGAGGAGGTGGTGGTGCAGGTGCAGGTGCAGGAGCCGGAGCAGGAGCCGGAGGCGGAGCAGGGCTAGGTGCGGGCACCGGTGCACCAGCCGGAGCCTTTGGAGCCGGAGGCGGAGCTGGAGGTGGCGGTGGTGCTGGACCAGCAGGCGCAGACGCAGTCGTCGTCGTAGAAGAAGCTGCCGCTTCCGAGCCAGAGACCACCGGACGTCCCGCAATGGTCGTTATTTCGTGCGAGCTTAGCCTCATCGCCTTCGCGTTGCTGATTCGCTCGACCTCTGACTTCATCGACATCGCTCCAGCTCCGGCCTTGATAGATGGCGCCGCATGCGACCTGATCGGCAGCGAAGGATACTCGAGCTGCTGCTGGCTCTCCGATGAACTCAGTGACAGCGCTCCCAACCTGCTTACATCGATTGGGGTAGAGCAAGACTTTCGGGAAGAACCTGCAGCATGTAAGGACAAGGCATGAGATCGATCGATGCAGCACCAGCTTGTGCAGCATATTGGACGGAAACAAAAAGGATTTCATATATACCACCTGATAGGTCGCTCAGATTCAAGCTCAGGAGTGGTTTATCATCCCTCAGATCATAGGGTGACGCCGAATCACGGGAAGAACCACGACAGGCACAGCAGCACAGACAGATTAGAGCCACTGACGCTATGCAAGCCACTGACAAACCGACAGCAACAGTGGCCGAGCTGGAGTCCTTGCTGTTCTTCTTTTTTGGCACTGGTTTAGCAGCCTTTTTCATACTAGCGACCAGTGGACGAGCTTCTTTTGCTGGCGGCGTGAAAGGACGATGTGCTGCTGAATCTACTCCAAGTAGATATCTTCTTTCTGATGCAGAAGGCAGTTTAATATTATCAGAGCTGCGCAATAAGCTTCCTGCCTCCTCCTCCTCCTGCTCCTGCATCTGTCCGGAGACGCCATCTATGGAAGGGAAACTATGCTTGCTTAAGCAGTCTATCAAAGTGTTCGCGACTTCTGGCGACAAGGTAGCGGTGATTCCTTCCTTGATATTGTTCTTATCATCAGTTCTGTCGGAATTGCTGATGATATTCAGTAGAAGGGTGTAATGGGACTGAAGAACTCTCATGTCTAGACCACAAGTGAACCGTACTTGTTCCACCTATGTAATGCAATGCATGAGAGATAATTGTTAGTATATTTAACAGAACCACCCCTTAGAAATTAACAAGGCTCCATCTGAAAATTAACCTGGCTCTTACCAGTTCATCTTCTACGCGGCTTGCAAGGGAGGGAGAGGGAGACGGAGGTGCTGGCCACAATAGGCTGCTCCTGATTGCGCCGACGAGCTGCAGCCCGTCGCCGTCTGTTGCCGTGAGGAGCAGCAGAGAAATAAGGAGCCATCTTAATCTGCTCCTCGGCCACCTGATCATCCTATATATATAATCTGCTTGCTCGACTGATCCCTAGCTTCTATTACCAGCTCCTTCCTTGGATCTCCCCTCGTCGATGTTGAAACCTCTGCTGCGATGCTTTCCTGAGGTGATCTTCCGAAAAAACTGGCGCAAATTTTGGTGCTGAATGTGGATGCAGCCTCTACAGATCCCATTCCCGCGGCATACATGGATTAAGCCAGTGTGTTCATAAGGAGTCGGGGAACGTGGGAGCTGTCGCGGAAGAACAGATTGAGAAACTTTCCCTGCATTACCCTAAAAAGGCGAGAAACAAAGATGAGATGGAGACCCCCTTCTTCAAGCTCGAACTCTCTGATCAGAATGAATCCCAGAAGCAAGTCGATCTGCCCAGCTCCTTGATCCACATGCAAAGAAATGTCTTGGTCGATTCTTGGCGGCCCCAAACCAAATTCCCCAGAGAGAAAATGAACCTATGAGCCAATCTAAGAGCAGTTTCCCTTCCCCTTGTTGCTGTTTCGATCCTCTGCTTGCACCTTTCTATTTCCTTTGCTTGCTGCCTTTCTAATTTTAGGAAATGCCCAGGTGGTGAGGGAGGGAGAAGGACATGTATTCAGAAGAAGAGGTCGCCCTCGATTCTAGGAGCAACCATTGCTCGACAATCCTTGTCTATTTACCCTGTTTAGAGAGAGATCCATGAGACAGTGTAGAACTGTCTGTCCTATGTTAAAATAGATAGGCTGCTGACGACCGTCGCTGGGTTGGTACGGCGTTTCCATGTCGAACAGAGCTCGAGGTGGCCGGCCCTGGCGCAGGCGGTGAGCAAGGTCTCCTTCTGAAGCAGACGTCTCTGAAGGAGACGTCCGGCGCATCGATTCGTGGGTTGTTCTTTACTTCAACTGGGCAGCGGACCATCCGTGCGTTGCGTACTTCAAATATTTTACAAATGAATAAATCGGTTTGTAATGCAACAAAATTTAAAATCTAATTTTGGCCTATGCATGAAGAAAAAAAGATATGAACAGGACTCGAGCGGTGTGGTGGTGAGACACAAAGCCCATCTGGTTGCTAGGCGGTGTTGTGGTGAGACACAAAGGTCGTCTGGTTGCTAAGGGGTATGTACAGAGATAAGGTATTGACTTTGAAGATATATTTGCTCCCGTTGCAAGGATGGAAACAATGAGGAAGTGAACACAAAGTTTTGAAGTTACACAAGGCATTGTATGGTCTCCAGCAAGCTCCTAGAGCATAGAATTCCAAATTGGACAGCACCTTGTTGTCTCTTGGTTTTGAAAGAAACTCTCTAGAACACACAGTATACAAGAGGGGCATCGGTAAATCTTGTCTCCTAGTTGGTGTATATGTGGATGATTTGATAGTTACAGGAGAAGATGAGAAGGAGATTGCAAAGTTCAAGCAACAAATGCAGGAGTTTTTCAAGACGAGTGATCTTAGCTTATTAAGTTACTACCTCAGCATTGAAGTACACCAAGCACTGGATGGTATCTCTATTTCCCATGAAACATATGCGAAGAAGATCCTAAAAAAGTATGGCACAAGTGTCTGCAACTCAACTTAAGCTCTGATGGGGGCACGCCTCAAGTTAAACAAGAAGAGCGCGTCACCACCGGTTGATCAAACAACATACATAAGCTTAGTTGGGAGTTTGAGATACCTTATAAACACAAGGCCGGAATTGGCCTATGCGATCGGCATCATGAGCCGATTTATAGAGTCTCCAACAATCGAGCATATGGCTACTGTAAAGCATATCTTAAGATGTGTTTAGGAGACACTTGGTTTGGGCTGCTGCTACGAGAGGAAAAAAAGAGAAGAACTACAGTTGGTGGGGTAGTGACTAGGGCTGTAAAAAAAGCTCGAAGCTCGCGAGCTACTCGAGTTCGGCTCGTTCTAGGATCGATTCGAGCTTGGTTCGAATTTTAAACGAGCCAAACTCGAGCTTGATCTCGAGCTCGCGAGCTTCACCGAGCCGAGCTCGAATAGTTCGCGAGCTCCGATTCGAGCTTAAATAGTAATACATTTTAATTCTTACCGGGTTTACTCGAGCCGTACTCGAGCTCGAGCTTTTCTTATTATTGAAAATTAGTGTATATTTGAATTATTTTGACTGTTATCAAGTTTACTAGAGCCGAGCTCGAACTTAAAGTTTTCTTAGTATTGAAAAATAGTGCATAATAAATTATTTCAATTGTTATCGAGCTTTACCGAGCCGAGTTCGAGCCTAGGTTCAAACTCAGACCTCAATTTGAGCTCGACTCGAGCTTCTACCGAACTCGAACCTAAAAACGCAAACTCGTTCGAACTCGACTCGTTTACACCTACATGCCCAATGTGGATGACCGCAAAAGCAAGTGTGTTGGGATTTTTTTTTTTCTGAATTTCCTTGCTCTCTGATCACGCAGAGCACAGCGCTCTGCCCGCGATGTGGACACGTGAGTTCTGCTGCCTCCACGTGACGCTTCTTCCTGCTGCCTCGACGTGATGGCGCTCGGCTCTGTTGTCTTCAAGGTGGAGGAGGCAGAGACCGTGAGGGGAAGGTGCCGCCGCCTTCTCCAGATAAAGGTAATAGAGCATAGTGTGATAGAGCTAAATTTGCCTAGTAAGGTACAATATTCTGAGGGCACAGCAACAAGAGCGAGGACACGTGAGGGCCACACACACACACTCAGAGAAGATAAGGCCGAACCAGGCATAATAGCACATAGAGAGGAGAGAGAGAGAGAGTAGCCAAGAGCATCACTGTTTCCCAGCTCCTCTCTCTCTCTTCCCCCAGCAGCTGGAGGAGGAGGACGACTCTGGCTTCTTCAAGCACAAACAAGTACAAGGCACAGCCGAGCCGGCCAACCGCCGAAGCCACATTTGGGAACCGGCCAACCACCGACGAGGTAGCCACCCTGAACTTTTGCTATTTCTTTACAGGACGACGATGGTACCACATCCTCGTCA
This sequence comes from Bonia amplexicaulis, assembly GCA_036346245.1. NCBI lineage: Eukaryota > Viridiplantae > Streptophyta > Magnoliopsida > Poales > Poaceae > Bonia > Bonia amplexicaulis. The sequence continues at coordinate 229,675 of CM070746.1, read as the reverse complement.
TAATACACCACAACACAGCTAAGCATCCAAGCGTCACGCCGAGGGGCAGGCCAAGTCGCCGTGGTGACCACCTGACACCCGGCCCGGCCGTAGCAAGCCGCCGTGGCGCCATCTTCACCATCCTCGAATAAAAAAACAACTCAAATCATGAGTATAAATCCATGCAAAATCAAGAAATAGAGAGAGCTAGGGGAGAGGATAGTTAGGGGTGGTGGTGGAAGAAGTAGATAGAGAAGAGGCACTGCAGGGCAGACGCATTGGGGCCGAACTGGGCGCCGGCGGCTGGGGAGGCCGAGCTAGGCGGCGGCACAGGGAGGTGGACAGCAGGGCGCCGGCTGGAAGCTAGGCGCAGTGGCCGGTGCTGGAAGAAGCCAGAGGAGGAGCTCCCTCGGCTGGAGAGAGGAGCCATGAATGAAGCCAACTTGGTGAGGGTAGGCGATGACGTGGCGGCGGGGATCACCTTACAATGTCACGCGGCGGACTGGGCCTCGACAGCGACACAATGTCACGCGGCGGGGATCCATTCACTTCTCTATTCTCTTTTTGCTTGCTCTCAAAATAGATTAAACACGTGCTGAACTCTTATCTCCAACTCTAAGTTAAGATTATTTTTCAATAATCTCGATGTGCCAGAAAAGAAAATAAATGCATGCATGTCATCTATAGTAGTACTGGAGTATAGCTCGATTGGTGATCCTTGCTTGTTGGCAGCTGCTGCACCTGTCTGATATAATCTGACCGGATTGAGAGAAGATGCGAGTGGCGGTGGTGGGTGGTGGGGTAAGCGGGCTGGCGGCGGCGCACGAGCTGGCGAGAAGCGGCGGCACGCGAGTGACGGTGTACGAGAAGGAGGACTATCTTGGCGGGCATGCCAGGACCGTCGCCGTCGATAACGGTGCTCTCCACCTCGACCTCGGCTTCATGGTCTTCAACCGGGTAACGTACCCAAACATGATGGAGTGGTTCGAAGGGCTCGGGGTGGAGATGGAGAGGTCGGACATGTCCTTCTCGGTGAGCACGCAGCTGGACGGCGGCGGCAGATGCGAGTGGGGCAGCCGCAACGGCATCGCCGGGCTCTTGGCGCAGAAGAGCAACGCCCTCAGCCCCAGTTTCTGGCGCATGATCCGCGAGATACTCCAGTTCAAGAACGACGCTCTCGAGTGAGCCAGCTACCAGCTACTACTGTCTGTACAAACATTGCATCGCAGCCATGCTTAGATTGGAACCTGAATTGGAGCATGCAGGTACCTGAAGGATCACGAGACCAACCCTGATCTGGACCGGAACGAGACCTTGGGGCAGTTCATCCAGTCGCATGGGTATTCCCAGCTGTTCCAAGAGGCTTACCTTGTACGTACTGCTACTGCTAATCTATTCTACCGTTAACTACAGCTACTTGCTTGCTTGTCGGTATCAGTATCGCATCACCACGCTGTTCTGTAATGCTTCAGATCCCAATCTGTGCGTGTATATGGTCCTGTCCGTCACAAGGAGCGCTGGGCTTCTCTGCTTTCTCTGTGCTCTCGTTTTGCCGTAACCATCACCTCCTTCAGGTGCTGCATGCCAGCTTCATATGTAAATAATTCCCCCCATTGCTGTTAATGCTGCTGCTGAAGTGCTAATTCTTTATTTTCTTCAGCTGTTCGGTCGCCCCCAGTGGCTCACTGTCAAGGATCGTTCGCATTCGTATGTAAACAAGGTAGGCATCATTGTTAGACGGGTACTGTAGCTGTAATCTGCAAAAACGGATGCATGTATCTGCAATACATATATATACAGGTACGAGAGGAGCTGGAGAGCATGGGCTGTCAGGTTAAAACCAGCTGCCAAGTCAAATCTGTCTCAACTTATTTTGACGGAGGTACTGCTCTGCATCCATTGCCAAATTGCCAAGCTCTTTGTTGATCGCATCCGTTGATTTTTTTGTCTCCCCTTCCCTCTTCTTGTACTTCCTTCCTCATGTTATTATTCATGAATTTCTGGCTGCAGGTTACAGAGTCTCAGAGGTTGATGGCTCGGAGGAGATGTACGACAGAATCATACTTGGTGTGCATGCACCTGATGCTCTAAAAATACTCGGAGCTGAAGCAACACATGAGGAACTGAGAATTCTGGGTGCTTTCCAGTATGTCTACAGGTGGGTAACGTATTGCCCTGCTATTCTGATCTCATTGCAGTTAGTGATCCCTTATGAAAGTGATCTCTACATACATATACCTCCTGATCCATTATCCTTTGCAGTGATATATACCTCCATCGCGATAGAAGTTTGATGCCGCGGAATTCGTCGGCATGGAGCGCCTGGAACTTCCTGGGGACAACCAGCAGGGGTGTTTCTGTTACCTACTGGCTGAATCTGCTTCAGGTACCCTAACATATATAGCAGCAGCAGCAACTTGCAATGCATCTCTTCTCCCACTTTGATCAGATTAATGAACCGCCTCCATCATATGCATGCATGGACGATGGATCAATACACGCACGCATTAGTTGGTGATATCTTTGCTTAATTTCTTGGGATCTCTAGAACATAGAATCTATCGGCAGACGTCCTTTCCTGGTGACACTGAATCCTCCTCATGCCCCGGATCATGTCTTGCTCAAATGGAACACTAGCCATCCTATTCCGTCCGTTGCTGCTGCGAAGGCTTCTCTTGAGCTTCGTCACATCCAGGGAACCAGAGGAATATGGTACAGTGGGGCATATCAAGGTCTGAATTTCAATTAGGTCTGAATTTTACTGCATTTCAATTATGTCTGAATCTGTTGAGCGTCTCTTCTGTCTTGAATCACAGGTTACGGCTTCCATGAAGACGGACTTAAGGTACTCCATCACAACCTGTCTATTTAGTTTCCTTTCTCTATGAAATATTTATGCATGTTTGCGTGTAAAATCAACTATGGATGCGTGCAGGCTGGGAAAGCTGCAGCTCAAGGCTTACTTGGGAACAAGAGTGGCCTTCTGGAGAACCCAAAGCAGATGGTCCTGTCATGGACCGAGGCCGGGGCACGTCTTCTGGTAGCAAGATTTCTGAACCAATACATATCCCTCGGTAACTTGATGTGAGTCGAGTTCTTCCATCAGCTGAAGGATATACAATGTCTAGCTACGGTCGATTCTCACTTCATTAGTTTTGCGCGTAGCTTGCTTGAAGAAGGAGGTACTATGTTCAGTTTTGGTGAAGTAGGCAAAGAATGCCATGTAAAATCTGTCCTGAGAGTTCATGACCCCCTCTTCTATTGGAAGGTTCGTCTCTTCTCTTCTCTTCTCTTCTCTTCATGTGAAAGAATTAATGCCTGGTGATGCATATATACTGCACTCAGCTTACTTGATATGAAATGCAATTTTCAGGTTGCAACCGAGGCAGACCTTGGTTTGGCAGATGCCTATATTAACGGTTATTTCTCTTTTGTTGATAAGAAAGAAGGACTTCTCAATCTTTTCCTGGTACGTCAAATTACGTACATTCTACTCGTCTTAAGAAATGATAGAAGAGACTACATTCTACTGGGTTAATTGGGACATATGTATATAAATCTTAATAATTACTTGCACAGATTCATGGTGCTATATTTCTTGTTTAATTTAAGATTAAATCTAGAGAAATTTTACGGTACATTCTACCGCTGGTGAAGGGTGGTAGTACAAATAAAATCCGGCCAATGATTTTTGAAGGGTATTATAGGCTTTTCCATGTAGGTATTCTTTTTTATCGGATATGGGTATTATCAACTTCTTCCGTAATCCTAATGAAAATTACTCGGTTGGCCATGGGCTTCCTTTGAAACAAAGATGCACAAAGGGTTCAAGATCCTACTAGGAAGTTATGGACGCAATTATAATTTGAACCCCATTAGGATTCTACTATTCATACTATCGTGGGAAGTACAACTAAATTCTAACTAATCTAATCCATCGGATCGAGAAGAATGATGGCTTATGTTAAATATTGGGTGCCATAAAAGAGCTCTAAATCCATGAATCATTTCTGTGCAGATTCTCATTGCTAACAGAGATGCACAAAAGAGTAGTAGCAGCGTTGCCAGTAAAAGGTTTCGGTTTAATTAAAAATTCCTCGTGTTTAATTAAAAATGAAGTAGTAGCTATAATGTATGTAACTGTATGTATGGTAAATTTAATTGGCAGGGGTTGGTGGACACCCTTGCTTTTAACAGCCGGGGTAGCATCTGCAAAATATTTCCTGCGCCACATCTCAAGGAAGAATGTTGTCACACAAACTCGCCGAAACATCTCTCAGCACTATGATCTGGTCAGTAGTACCTAGTCCTCACTCATTTTCCTAGCGTCTTTCATGTATGTGTGTGTATATATTCCCCCTAACTTATGCATTTTATTTTAGTCGCTATTTTGCCTTGCTCTAAACATGCTTACACCCGATCTTGGGAATGCCTACGGGCGTCACCACGACGGAACTTGGTGGGGAGACATGCACCGGGGAGCTTGTTCTCCTTTCCAAGGGCGCATGGCGGCGCCCACAGGCTTGCCGCCGAGGGTGTGATGCGGCTAAGCCGGCTGTGAGGGTGCTTGTGTGAGGGGACCTACTTACTTTTGCCAGACTAGAAAATGGATGAGGCGACGGCGAGGGTCGGGGTTCCCGGCGGTCGTGGATGTCCTAAGTCTTCGTGACCGTCGTCCTTGCTCCGTCGTCATCATCCTCACGCCACGGCCTTCGCTAGCTCCATGGGGTCCCCTCCTCTCCCTTGCTCCTTCATCTTACCTCAGCCGGCTGGGTGGCTCTCGGTTGTGAGATGTAATGGGTTGAGGTGAGGCTTGGCTTAACCGTTGGTTGGGCAGTGGGGAGTGGATTGCCTCCTTTGATTTTTCTCTCGGTCTTGACCAGTTCCCTGGGGGAGCTCTCTGTTGGGGGAGGTCTAATGGGGGAGGAAAAATGAGGATGGCAATGTGTTGGTTGGGCTTCAGTGAGGAGGTCACGGCTGGCCTCCTTCCCCCTGGAGTGTGCATTGCCATTTATGCCCTCCTTTACCCTCTCTCTGGTTATTATTTGCCATAAGGGCCTTTTGGTCTAAAGGGCCTCTGCACTACGCTTTGGGGTTCTTTTCTACTACGGTAGGTAAATCGGAATTTCCCGCCGAATGATGAATACCCAAAACGCAAGATGGTGCCGACCGGCCCCGGACGGTCTGGGAGCCTCTATGAGCGACACTACACTCGGTATTTCTAAAGCCGATGGGTCTGACGACAAAACTTTTCTTTGTTTCTTTTATTCTCCCTTGGATTGTTTCATTTCTCGATTTACTTCTCTTTTACATTTTGGTGGCATTACATTTTAGGTTCCATCTTCCACGATCCTTTTGATCTGGCGAGAGTATTACTTGTTTCACAACCTCCTAACACTCAATCCAGGAACCAACTTTCCCTCTGAAAACCCATGTATCCTATTTTCACGTATTTCTTTTTCGCTATTTATGTGCAGGTCTTCAAGAGCTATTTCTGTGTATTACACCTTTAATTTTGTTATATATCTTTTTTTCACATGTAAAGGAAGTATATATATAAATTATGCTATAAAAGTGGATTTTTATGAAATTTTCTTGAAACTCACTAATCATTTGAGTATGTTAATAAGAATAAAATGATATATGCATGTTGCTTCTCATATATATGTCTGATTTAATGTGCGTGCAGAGCAACGATTTCTTCTCGCTTTTCCTGGATCCATCGATGACTTACTCTTGCGCCGTTTTCAAGGTAATTAGTTTGTCTATTGATTACTGCTAACTCTCATGTGAATTGTTGATGCATGATGTACCTTATTAATTAACGCCTGCAGGAGGAGGACGAAAGCTTAGAAACGGCCCAGCTACGTAAAATTAGCCTTCTAATCGACAAGGTAATACCAGTATTATTAGGGGTAATTCCATATTTGCTATGCAAAATTTGTATCATTCTTTGTACATCACTTATTGTGTCACCTAAATTCTGAAAATCCATTCAAGTAAGATGGATTGATTCCTTACATACATACATATACATGATCTGATGAACGACCGATTGAAGGCTAAAGTGGAGCGGGATCATCATGTTCTTGAGATTGGTAGCGGCTGGGGCAGCCTAGCGATACAGGTGGTGAAGCAATCTGGCTGCAAATACACAGGGATTACATTGTCTGAGGAACAGCTTATATATGCCCAAAGCAAAGTGAAAGAAGCCGGTTTACAGGTAAGTTTCGCCGCTGATTTCTATCGCAACTTGTCATATTGTCTAGCTATAATATCTTGTCATATTGTCTAGCTATGACAGGATCATATCTTGTCATATTGTCTAGCTATAATGTCTATTGTCTTTGCCAGGACCGCATTACTTTCCTGCTGTGTGACTACCGTCAAATACCAACTTGCCGTAAATATGACAGGATCATATCTTGGTAAGTACTAGCTAGTACTGCTGCTATGAGTATATATATATATATATGATTGCATTGGAGGAGTGAAGCAAAACCGTTGGTTAATTACCCGGCTGGCCTCTTGTTCGCGCAGCGAAATGATTGAGGGAGTTGGTCATGAATACATGAACGATTTCTTTGGCTGCTGCGAGTCTCTCTTGGCTCAAGATGGCCTATTTGTCCTCCAGGTACCTGTCAATCACATATATCGATCGTTCGATTGATGTATATCAGTTTTTTTTGCGAGATATCATATAGATCGCCATCTAATTTAATTTTCGTTTGCAAATATATATATATATATATTATGCAGTTCATCTCAATTCCTGAAGAACGGTACGAGGAATACAGGAGAAGTTCAGACTTTATAAAAGAATACATCTTTCCCGGGGGTTGCCTTCCTTCCCTGGCCCGAATAACGTCTGCCATGTCGGCCGCATCAAGGCTCTGGTGCGTACATATATATACACATACATATACACATATATATATATATGTACATAAATGTATATGTATATGACTAATTAAGTCTCAAAAAAATAATTAACTTGGATATGTTGAGTGCATCCATGCAGCATCGAGCACCTTGAGAATATTGGATACCATTACTACCCAACCCTGATACGCTGGCGAGACAACTTCATGGCCAACAAAGAGTAAGTTTAGAAAGTTTAGAAAGAGTAAATTCAGAAAGTATATATATATATTACTTTTTTTCTGAATTAATTTGCAGTGAGATTTCGGTCCTGGGCTTTGGTGACAAGTTCATCCGTACATGGGAGTACTATTTCATTTACTGTGCAGCTGGTTTTAAGTCACGGACGCTTGGAACTTACCAGGCACGTACATATAATTAAACTTTATGGAACTACTAACTCAAAGTTAATACTGTATACTAGAGTTTATGGAACTTTATGGAATTTTATGCGATGTGCTTATCGAGATTTGATGTTGTATGCAGATCGTGTTTTCTCGACCTGGCAACGACAAGCTGGCCTTTGCAGATGGTAACCCTTACGCAAGCTTTCCGGCAGCCTAGCTAGGCTAAAGCTAAAGCTGATTGAACGATCGCAGTAAAAGCCGTTTACGCAAGCTTTCCAGTAGTATTTAACTTACATTAAGGATTCATCTCGTTTGATCTGTTATTTCTTCGAGACTTTAATTTCTAGTTACACAATAAACAACTAAACCCAAATAAATCTAAATAACTCAAAAGCCCAAATAAATCTGAATAAACTCAATTAAACTTTATTATGGCTAAGTGGGTGATCGGAGATAAGATTTAGTGAGCGCGGGATATAGACGGGGTTAAACAAAATTTATGCGAAGAGGGTGATGACAGAGAGAATCTGCTAAGAAGGACCAGTGACGGTGAAGGAATATTCTTGGAAATATTTCACTCTTGTTTCGAAGGTGGTTAGACGTAGCTGACTAGAGGATACTACTGTTTGAACCTTAATTTAATTATTTCTTTATTATTTTATATTTATTAAAGAAGTTTCATAAGTTAGGTATGACTCATAGAAGATATGAGGATGTACATGCTATCAGTATAATTTTAATTGGTCTTATCAATCTTTTATTTCATATTTCTGGGAAGTCCACGATGAATTATATTTTTGAGGTTTTAATTATCAATTAATCGCATGATTAATTCAATCCTTTACTAAAGTGTGGGATTATTTATTTAATTAACTGCTATTTAACGATTAGATTTAGCTAGACCATTATTTACTAACAATCATGGATGACAATTAATCATAGGGTTTAAATGCATTTGGATGAAATGCAGCTCTCAGCTTAGTTTGGGTATTACTAGACTTCAGATTACAACCTACTGTTATGGTGGTAAATTATTTTAATTAATGTCTAATTAATTGGCCAGTATATTGTATAGTACATTAATTTGTAGTTTAGCTAAATTATTTTTAACAAATTATGACCCAGGGGTTATTAATTATATTTTAATAGACTACAAGTTATATTTTAGCACGATCTCTAATTAATAGACTACAAGTTACATTTTATATTTTTGAGTGTCTATCGAAGTAGGTCTTTCTCTAACCATTCCCGTGGGTCACCCATGCAAAATTGGCTCTAGAGGGCCACATAGGTTATCTCTCTGTAATATGAATGCTCAACATACAATGCAATTATTATTATTTCATTTAGTTCAATTGCAGCATTTAAACAAATGTTATAATCATTACTCTACAACAATTCTCACCACCACCACCACCATCTTAACGTAAGCATGAGAGCAATATAAAATATGCATTGTCATATGATTAGTCATGGAAAGTATTCTTTTAATTACAATTTCAAGCACCTGAAATACTATTCTACAATGCACTTACCTTTTAGTTGCGACGTCTAATATGATTAGAAGGAGAAGACACTAGGCGCTATTCCTCCTACAGCAGACACCCAAACTCAGTACAAGCTACAATAATACAAAACAACACAATGCTCCTACATGATCCCTAGATCCACAACTTTTCCTCTTTACCATACAATCATCCGTGCTGTCCAAGTACTAAAATTATCATAACTTTCAACTCTCACATTGTAAAATAGCTAATAATACCAGTTGCAGAATCTGTACAAAATTTTATAACTTCTTAGCCGATCACATATCCAGATTAAGTCATCTAAATCCCTGTTTGTAACCAAGAAGACAGATATGTCATCTTTTGGATAGCAAATTTAATATTTTTCATATCTTTTAATCTACACGTACAAATATATTGAACTGTGATATTTTCAGAAACTACAGAAAATTATCTATCACTTTCTAGGTACGCCAAAATTCAATTCTATTGGTAAATTAGTCAAATTACTAATTTCCTATGGCCGCGTCTAATAATAACCCGATTCTAGATAGTAATCTCCTAAAATTTATAACTTCTATTCTGTTTATCCAAAAATCACGTCCTTGAACTTTGTGCAATCCTTAAGAAACTACCTACATTTTTCATGTAGATCAAATCCCCAAATTATACCATCTACTATTTTTAATCTATAGATTAATACGTATTGTCAACAGATGACAATATACAAGACAACAGGCTTGCAAAATCCATAGTTCGAAATCTATTCATCTGATCAACATGAAAAAATATTCTATAGAAAGCTATCAAAAATCTCTACAACTTTGTAGTAGATGATATTCTCAAAATATAGCCATAAGGTAGCCGAACCGCAATAGAAAACTGCCAAGTCCTTCCTCTGCTCTGCCTTTCCATAGTCGTCATGAGAAGATCTCGGACACCTACTGGTGACACTGACACAACTGAGCGGCCGGCGACACAACACCTGGGCACGTGGGAATGCGGCGGCGATGGAGGGAACATGGCTGATGTTGGGTTGATCAGGTCAGCTGGAGACATCTGTGGGCAGTGGCCGACGGGAAAACTTGGAGACGACGCCGGCGACTGGCTGATGTGGGTACGGTGCATTGAATAGATGGCGACGGCGTACGGAAAGAAAAATATTTATCATAGCTTAAGACCTTAATCTGATTTTAACTTCCTGCACTACCCCTTCCGAGAAACCAATCCTTTTCTCTAAAATTCCACACCTTCTCTTTCACGTATCTCTTTTTCACTATTTACACACAGCTCTTTAATAGGATTATTTTCAAAATATTACATCGAGATGGCCCAGCGGTAGGAACCGATGGTGGCGAGGAGAGGTCATCATGGGGTGGTGCCCGGGCGAGGGGCAGGTCGGTTTTGTAGTTGGGGAATGTAAACGACATCATGGAGGTGCCCTCGAAGGGGGAATCGTGGAGAGGTGCTGCGGAGGGAAAATGACAATGGTGGTGGTGGCGTCGGTCGGAGGTAGGGAAGGAGAGGGCGTTGGTGAACTTCGGTGGGCGAAGCCCAAAATTGGTTGAGGGGAATTGCAATGGGGGGTGTGGAATGCGATGTGACATGAACAATTTTGGAACAAGCTCGCTGGAGTAGCCAGAACAGAGAGAAGATGTGTGGGGACCTAGATTTGACAACCCGAATCTCTTGTGTATTTCGACCTAGTCCCTAAATCAGTAATTAGCTCACAAAATAACATCAACAAATATCAATAGGAGTACTTAATATTACATAATCAATCGTAATTAGGTCTCTTGGCCAAGTTTTACAAAATAGCACAATCGGTCAAATAGTGTTTTTCATAATAAAACAAAACAATATGTAAACCAAAAGGGCCCTTCATATCTTGCCACAGACAATCAACTAGGGCTAAATCTAGTCTTGCACTCCATCTTCCATGTCATAGCCGGGGGCATGGGTGAATCCATATACCAGATCATCACTTCTGTTATCTAAAACCACATATTTAAGCAACAATGAGTACAAAGGAACTCAGCAAGTCTTTATAGCAGAATTGTAACATCCCAAAAAGAGAACTATTGTAATTTCGGAAATTATAAAATCTTTTTATTGTTTTTCCAGTGTATCTCAAAAATTTTGGCGTTATTCGAATTTCTCGAGTTGGTTTCTTGCTAAAAGCCCGATTAATAAAAACCCAAACCTTGGAATCAAGAACCAAAATTAAAAGTTTAAAATTAGAAAGTCCAAATCCCCTAAGAAGCCTTGATTTCAAATTTAAATTGAAATCTGGGTATTCAAAACCAAGAATAGAAATTGAAGATCAATATAAAATCCTTCCATCCAATTTTCATATCTGAAAAATTCAACTTTGGAAAATTAAGAAGTATTTCTCAAAATTCGAACAATCTTAAAATTAAAATGTTGAAATTCAAAAATCGAACCAAAATTCCAAATTAAAAAATCTAATTGCAAATCCAAATTTAGAAAATCTTTAAAATCACCAAAATGTCTCTTGGGCCCAACCCAATTCTTTCTCCCCGGCCAGATCCTATTCTCTTTTTCTACCGTCCTACTGCTTTCTCCTTCTCCCTGTCACGCCCAATAACGCCCGCTTTATTCTTCCTCCCCGTTTCTTCCTCCCCCTTCCTCCTTCCTCCGTCCTCGTCGCGCCAAGCCGGCCCACCTCCGCGCGCCGGCCCAGCGCACACCGCTCGATTCCGCCCGTTGTTTTGCGCACCGCCCCTGGTTTCCCCATCACCTCCGTGCCAGCTACCCCTACCACCGGCCTCGCCTGCGCCCCAACGCTAGCCTTACTGTGCTTCAATGTCACTGCCCCGGCGTTACTCCTCAGTGAACCACCGAGCGCGCGCCTTCAAAGCGATATTGAATCGTGGTGGTCAGCCACAGTTATAAAATTTGTACACCTTGGCATGGACAGTGTCATTGGTGATAGTTATACAAAATAGTTTTTACTTAGGTTAGCACTCTAGGGATGTGGATGTTTTGTGTGGGTAGTGTATAAGGACTTAACTTTGTGTGCCATTGACATGAGCCTTATCATACAAACCACATTTCTAATATGGGATGGACCTGGCTGATTAATTTGTGATATTTCAATTTCGATTGCGCTGTTGTGATGAACATGATTGCTGACTTCCATGAGGCGCAAGAGGAGGTAGGATGGCGAAACCTTAGCCTGGCAGAATTGAGTTGAGTTTGAGCATTGTAAAGACATTGTCATGATTTCTCCGCCGCACTCCAAAGGAAGTGTGTTAATCACGTGGCAATATGAGATTATCATGTCTTGTGGGTAAAGTTGTATAACCTCTGCTGAGTGTAAAACTATTCGAATAGCTGTGTCCCCGGTTAAATGCTCGGTGATTTCCTATGAGGGGTAGAGTTTTCATAAAAATCTGGATAGGTTAAGTCTGGAAAGTGAATGGTTGGTTCACTGGTGGTTCATTACGTAAATGGTAGTTCACGGGTGGTTCATTGGAGTGAATAGTCAGTTCAGTTGTGGTTACTCTCAATTCCATTGATTATTTACTTATTAATCATTTTCAAAGTGCACTTTCAATGTATTTATTCTATTTACTCTAAAAATGTTGCTTTCTGCAAAATAACCATTCATCCGTTCTTTGGTAAGTCTTGCATAATATATTGTATCTTTGTTACGAACGACTTGCTGAGTACTCTATGTACTCACGTCTATATCCATATTTGCTCAGTTACTGAAGAAGAACCAGACCAATAAGAGGTGTGTGAAGGATACTTCAAAGACTTCGCGGATTAGGACTTCGCTTCCTAGTCGATTGTCTATGGGCATGTCGAGTGACCACTATGTTTATCACTTGTTTTCCACTGCAAGTTTCTTAAGCCATTTAGACTATTAGTTGTAAACTTAGTTATAAGATCGTAGCTCTGATAATTAATGATATTTGAGTCTTTTCTTAGTAAGACGTGATATGGTCGATATTTCATTTATATTTACGCTATATGCACTAACGTGATTCTAGACTAGTATAGAATACACAGAAGAGTCCATATTTGTTTATTCAGGTCTCGACATAGCTCAAGTTTCATATAATTTTTCCAATATTTGATATGACATCGTTCGAACGCGATGTCTATTGTAAGTCAGTGCTTGTCGTGACCAATCTCTTGTTCCGGCAATGGTGCTTGCCAAACACTTAATTAGTGGGTGGGTAGCGGAGACAAGACGTACGGTTTGTGGAAATTGTTTGTCGCTTTATTGACCACTGAAATCGACAGCCCGATGATGACATTTATCTCCTCCTAAAAAATGGAAAATAATACCACCAGATTTGTTGTGAAAAATATCTTCAGAATGTGTGCATTTTATAATTTTTAACATATTACTATGAGAAATAATGATCGAGGTTAGATAACGGAAAACCATTGGTGGGTTTCCAAAAAATGGTTTACTATGAGTAGCTCCCTACATCCCTCAATTTTTTTAGATAATTTAAATGGTTTCCAAAAACTGAAAACCATATATACGTGGGATTGATACCTGCCTAAGCTTTCTAAAGAATATGGGGACTTATCGATAAATATATGTATGTAGGAAGAAGTTAAAGGAAGAATTTATCGAAGCACAGGTACTAAAGTGCATTTTTGTCTGAAAAAAATCAAGTGAATGATTCTAGAAAGCGTGCGTGACGGTTTCAAATGTGTTGACCATTGAAAGATAAGACGGTGAATTGGTGATCCGGAAGAAGAAGAAGCAGAAGGCAAGTTAGCCATGGACGTCGCCGGCGTCCTGCTCATACTCGGCCTCGGCCTCATGCCGTTCGCGGCCGGCGATGTGGGTGAGGTACTCTGCGACAACCTTAAACTTCTCTCCGCCACCCTCCAGAAGAACACCTCCTCTTCCCCCCAACACTTCGCCAACGCCACCGTCGGCCGAGTCCCCGACGTGGTGTACGGGCTCGCACTCTGCCGCGGCGACATCGTCAACGACTCAGCTTGCGCCGAATGCGTCGCCAGCTCGTTCGAGAAAATGCAGCCGTGGTGCATGAACTACACGGGCGGGGTTTATTACGGCGACTGCCTCGGCGTCTACTCCAACGAGAGCATTCTCGTCCCCTACAATATTACAGAAGATGACACGCCCTTTGAGAGGTGGAACATCAATAACATCACCGGCGACGCTGACCACGTCCGCTTCATCACCAGCCGCATCCATGAGTTGCTGACGGAAACGATCCAAAAGGCGGCCAGCACGGCGAGGCGGTTCGCCACCGGCATCATGGATAGCGGCGGAACCTTTTCGATGGTGTACTCCCTGGCGCAGTGCACGCCGGACCTGTCCGCCGGCGACTGCTTGGCATGTCTCCGTCGTATCTTCGGCACGATGAATTCCACCATGTCCGTGCGCATAGGAGCACAGATCCATGTCATACGGTGTTATTTCAGGTACGAGACGATTTCGTTCTACCTCGGCGAACCCATGGTGCGTCTCGGGCCACCGGCGCCGGTGCCGGCTCCGATTGTTCCGACCAAGGCGAAACACAAGAGTAAGTATGCATGTGAACAATTAATTTCTGTCTACATATGCTCAAACAAAAGATTGTCAGAGCATAATTGCTTGCTGATGAACGCTTAATTGGCATGTTATCATGTTTTAGGGCATATGAGCAAGCTCTGGGCAATTCCCATGGTCGTAATTCCTATAGCGGTAGCATTTTTCTGCTTCATCTTTTACAGAAAAGGTAGGTTAGTCGCTGAAATGTTCCATCATATTGTTATTACTTGCAATTAATGGTATGTTCATCACATATAACTAAACATTAAAGAGATTTTCTCAATTACAGGTAAAATGAGATTACAAGAGAGGCGTACTGAGAACTTGCAGGGAGAGGAAGAACTAGTTTTGGGACTGGATGGAAAGAATACAGAGTTCTCGGTGTTTGACTTTGATGAGGTACTGGAGGCAACAAGTAATTTTTCAGAAGAAAACAAACTTGGACAAGGAGGCTTTGGCGCTGTGTACAAGGTAAATAAAACACATATGTGTCGTCCTCATTATTTGATCAATGTAGAAATAGACTACATCTGTCAGATTTTCATCATAGGGGAATTCTATCACTGAAATCACGAGTCTACGTTCTCTCACTGTAATGCATCCTCATTTTATCTCCTTTGAGGAGGGGTATTCTATCCAATGATAAAATTTTCCAAATTAAATTTAATCAGTAGAAGAATATATGACAAGAAAGGACAACTCTACTTAATAAATGATAACTCATAAAAGTTATTACTGATCCTTTGTCTTTGCTTCATCTTCAATGGGTTGAATTTGGGCTTGAAATTTTGTCACACGGCAAAACGCACCTCCCTATACCTATGCCATTTGCCAAATATACAGCTAAATTTTACTCGTTTCCTGGGAACTGTGAATTAACTTATGCAGTATAAAGCAACCTGATTGCAGCAGAATATCATTAAATATCTTTTGAATATTTTTTCCCCAGGGCCAGTTTTCTGAGGGTTTGGAGATGGCAGTTAAGAGACTTGCTTCACATTCAGGACAGGGTTTCATAGAATTCAAAAATGAAGTCCAACTCATTGCCAAACTCCAACACAGTAATTTGGTTAGGCTCTTGGGTTGTTGCTCTCAAGGAGAGGAGAAAATATTGGTCTATGAATACTTGCCAAACAAAAGTTTGGACTTATTTATCTTTGGTAAATATTTGCATTCTGAATTTAGGTTAGATATTGTTTTGTCATATTGATGCTTCAGAATGACTAAAAATTACTCAGGATTTTGTTTCCAGCAGCCCCATGAGTATAGTTTCATCCCCTCGATAATTGAGGTGTCCAGCTTCTGATTATTTCTTGATGTTTCTTTTTCCTGTTGTACTAACATTTAATTGATGTGCAGATGAAAATAAAAGAGCTTTACTGGATTGGTACAAATGTCTAGCAATAATTGAAGGAATAGCGAATGGACTTCTTTACCTACATAAGCACTCCCGATTGCGTGTCATACATCGAGATCTTAAACCAAGCAACATTCTCTTGGACAGCGAAATGAATCCCAAAATTTCAGATTTTGGGCTAGCAAAAATATTTAGCTCAAATAACACTGAAGGAAACACTACAAGAAGAGTGGTTGGTACATAGTAAGTTCCATCCACTTATGAACATTTATATTACAAGTCAACCAAATACAACAATTTGACATATATTATATTGCATTTTAGTGGCTACATGGCTCCCGAGTATGCTTCCGAGGGCCTCTACTCTATCAAATCCGATGTATTCAGCTTTGGTGTTCTAATTCTCGAGATCCTTAGCGGAAAAAGAAATTCCAGTTTTCAACAATGTGGAGACTTCATCAATCTCCTTGGATATGTGAGTTTATAGACACACATGTAACATTGTTTTGTTTATGTCCTAACTACCTACATTGTGTGATGATATATATTCCATACAGGCATGGCAGCTATGGGAAGAGGGAAGATGGCTTGAACTCGTTGATGCATCATTGGTTCCCAAGTGTCACTCGGCAGAAGTGATGAGGTGCATCAACATTGCATTGCTGTGTGTACAAGAGAACGCAGCTGATCGACCGACCATGTCAGATGTTGTTGCAATGCTAGGCAGTAAGACTATGATCCTGGCTGAGCCTAAGCACCCAGCATATTTCCATGCAAGGGTGGCAAATGAAGAGGCATCCACTGTGTCTGAGTCATGTAGTATTAATGATGTGACCATATCTGTACCAACTGTTAGATAGTTTTTTCTTCGTGTCCGTAATAATGACACCATAACTGTGGTATAATGAATAAGTTTAAGTGGTATTCCAGACGTTTGGAGAGTATAAAAGATGCTTCCTAGTTATAAAAATAACTGTTTGTACCTAGATTTGTGTATATATAGTAATTTTATTCTCTTTTCCTATCTAACATAATTGAAATGTATTTTGTATGGTGGAGTAATTTTCAAACCACAGTTTGGTGCCAAAGGCGTGTTTGATTCTCGCTTAAGCTTGCTCAGAAATATGGCAAATTGATCCATAAAGGTAGTGTTATAAAATGTTTGGCAAAAATAGATGATCAAAAGAATGTGAGACACGGATTTTACAGGGAAAATCCTTTCGAAAAAACAACGGACGTACGAATATAGAATTCACTATACGAAGATATATTTATAATATGGCTCTTGCTCTTCCTATGGATAAAAGTTACTAACAAAAAGGAAATCAAATCAGAGTCAGATACACTAGGTGTTGCCATGTTTGACACAGCTTGGTGCATGCACCGCTCAGCACCAAGTCTAGCACAATGTCCGTGTAATACTAGCAGAACGCAAAAGAGATAAACATCGGGGAATGAAAACAATCTAAGAGAGAATAAAAGAAAATAAAAGATTTTGTTGTCAAGACCTATCGGCTTTAAAACTGCTATGCGGAGAAATGCGAAATGGGGAGAGCTACCTAGAACTTGAGAGATCATCAAAACAGAGTATAAAATGTAATTTAGTTATCTTTGTTCGATCATTGCATGATTCTTTTACTTAAAATTTTAGTAAGTACTTTCTTCCCTTTTTTTGTGGGACATCAAGGTCAGAGGTTTTATTTTGCTGATGCAACCGTCTTTTGTCCATGGTTTGGACTTTTATCCATCATTTATTCACCTTCATATAATTGATCGATGCTAGTAGTGAAACTCTTTATTTTGGTAAACACTTTCATCTTTACTTTCTTCATGTTGAATTGTTGAATACATTACTATTAAGTACAACATTACTTGATAATTAGATTTGTGTGATATGCATAAGACATCCCGTTATTTTTATTCTTGATCTGCCACCGGTATGCAACAATGGCTCTGTCTATGTTGAGAAGTGTTATAGAATATTCGACTATTTTTCAAAGCAAAAATAGTCAGATGATTTGGGAGCGTTGGATCTCTATCCAACGGATCTACTCATATAAGCACCTCCTCAAAAAAAATCTCATATAAGCACCCCTCTAAAAAAAGATCTAAAACGTTAGATCACCATCCAATATCTTAGAATCTGAGTCTCCAATCAGTAGTCACAAGTATCCCATCCACAAGCTTTCTAAAGAATATGGGGACTTAGATGGATAGCAACAAGTTAAAGGAAGAATTTCTGGAAGTTCAAGACCTAAAGTGCATTTTTGTCTGAAAAAAAATCAAGTGAATGATTCTAGAAAGTGTGTGTGACCGTTTCAAAGGTATTGACTATCGAAAGCAACCATTTTTTTCGCTGAACCATTTTTTTCTCCAAGAGATGGTGATAGGCACTAAGACTGAGTTAATCTGGAAGAAAATTCTTGAAATAGCTTAAACAAGAAGCAGCAGCTAGCTAGGCCACACGAAGGGCATCGTTAGCCATGCTCGGCGTCCTGCTCGTTCTTGGTCTCATGCCGTTCGCCGCCGCCGAACGATTGGCGCAGCTCTGCGGCAACGGCGGCAACTACACGGCGAACG
Source organism: Bonia amplexicaulis (assembly GCA_036346245.1). Lineage (NCBI taxonomy): Eukaryota > Viridiplantae > Streptophyta > Magnoliopsida > Poales > Poaceae > Bonia > Bonia amplexicaulis. The sequence goes on along the minus strand of CM070746.1, from coordinate 211,432 downwards.
GCACATACCAGTCCAACCTTGGGCTCCTCGCCGCCACCCTCCCAACTAACGCCTCCTCCTCCCCCCAACTATTCGCCAACGCCACCGCCGGCCAAGTCCCCGACGAGGTATTTGCGCTCACGCTCTGCCGCGGCGACGTCAGCGTCACCGCTTGCAGCGACTGCGTGGGCACCTCGTTCCGAGACGCGCAGCAGACGTGCCCGTACGACAAGGGCGCGACCATCTACTACGACGACTGCCTCCTCCGCTTCTCCAGCGACAGCTTCCTCACCCCGGCCAATATTACAGAAAATAGCACGCTCTTTCAGGTGTGGAACCCGGGGATTCAGGTGTGGAACCCGCAGAACCTCACCAGCGACGCCCCCCTCATCATCGGCGACGTCCATCAGTTGCTGGTGGAAACGGCCCAAAAGGCGGCCAACACGACGAGGCGGTTCGCCACCGGCTTCATGGAAACGGCCAAAAAGGCGGCCTTCCCGACGCTCTACTCTCTGGCGCAGTGCACGCCGGACCTGTCTGCCGGCGACTGCTTGGCGTGTCTCCAGCGTATCATCGGCATGATGAACTCCACCACGTACGTGCAAAATGGAGGACGGATCCTTGTGTTACGGTGTAATTTCAGGTTCGAGCCGTCTATATTCTACAGCGGCGAACCCATGCTGCGGATCAGGTCATCGGGCGCTCCGGCGGCGGTCCCGGCTCCGACGGTTCCGACCAAGAGTATGTGAACAACTAATTTTAATTCTCTCTACTTGTGCTCAAACAAAAGATTGTCAGAAGATTAATTATTACCTGCTGATGAACGCTTAATTGGCATGTTATATGTGATCATGCATGTTTTAGGAAATACGAGCAAGCCTTGGGTAATTGCCGTGTTTATAGCTCCTCCAGCGGTACTAGTTTTCTGCCTCATCTTTTACTGTCGTTTTCTCAGAAGGAAAAGAAAAGGTGGGTTAGTTGCTGAAATGTTTATCATATTGTTTAAGCTACTTCGAATCAATGGTATGTTCATCAGATATAACTGAAGAGTAAAGAGATTGCACCAATTCTCAATTATTCAGGTAAAGTGAGCTTGCGAAAAAGGCATGTTGACAAGTCGCGAGGAGGAGATGAACTAGTTTGGGAAATGGAAGGAGAGATTTCAGAGTTTTCGGTTTTTGACTTTCGTCAGGTATTGGAGGCTACAAATAACTTTTCCGAAGAAAACAAACTTGGAGAAGGTGGATTTGGCCCTGTATATAAGGTAAACAAAACACATGTATAATCCTCGTTATCTGATCAATATAGACATAGGCTATGTCTGTCAAATTTTCATCATAAATTCTTACGAAACTAACACTACTAGCATTCCCACAATAGTCTCATGATACTACGGAGTACGGACAATAATTATCTCCACATGGATTAGTCATTACACGGCAACAATCACCTCTAAGGAAGGTGATAAAATTAAACTCCTTTGGAGCGGTATTCTAACCAATGATAAAATTTTCAAATTTAAACTCAGTCAGTAGAAGAATATATGACAAAAAAAGACAAGTTTACTTATTAAAATGATAACTCATCAAAGTTGTTATTCATCCTGAATTTGGCTCTGCTTCATCTTCAACGACTTCAGTTTGGACTTCATTTTGTCACACAATAAAACACACCTCCCAATACTTATGTCATTTGCCAAATATACAACTAAATTTTCTTTTACTCGTTACCTGGGAACTGTGAAATAACTTGTGCATCATAAAGCAACCTGATTGAAACAGAATATCATTGAAGAACTTTTGGATAATTTCTTTTCAGGGCCAGTTTTCTGAGGGGTTGGAGATAGCAGTTAAGAGACTTGCTTCACATTCAGGACAAGGTTTCATAGAGTTCAAAAATGAAGTCGAACTCATAGCCAAACTCCAACACAGGAATTTGGTTAGGCTCTTGGGATGTTGCTTTCAAGGAGAGGAGAAAATATTAGTCTATGAATACTTGCCAAACAAAAGCTTGGACTTCTTTATATTTGGTATATATTTTCATTTCTCAATTTAGGTTAGATATTGTTTATCATATCGATGCGTCAGAATGACTAAAAATTTCTCAGTATTTTGTTTCCAGCAGCCCCATGAGTATAGTTTCATTCCCACCATAATTGAGGTGTCCAACTTTTGATTGTTTCTTCAGGTGTTTTTTCCCTGTTATATTAACGTTTAATTGATGTGCAGATGAAGATAGAAAAGCTTTATTGGATTGGAACAAACGTCTAGCAATAATTGAAGGAATAGCACAAGGACTTCTTTACCTGCATAAGCACTCCAGGTTGCGTGTCATACATCGAGATCTTAAACCAAGCAACATTCTCTTAGACAGCGAAATGAATCCCAAAATTTCAGATTTTGGGCTAGCAAAAATATTTAGCTCAAATAACACTGAAGGAAACACTACAAGAAGAGTGGTTGGTACATAGTAAGTTCCATACAACTTAGTCCACTTATGCACATTTATATTACAAGTCAATCACAAACAACAATCTGACATATGTTATATATCATTTTAGTGGCTACATGGCTCCCGAGTATGCTTCCGAGGGTCTCTACTCTATCAAATCCGATGTATTCAGCTTTGGTGTTCTAATTCTCGAGATCCTTAGCGGAAAAAGGAATTCCGGTTTCCATCAATGTGGAGACTTCATCAATTTCCTTGGATATGTGAGTGTATAGACACACATGTAAAATTGTTTTGTTTATTTGGTGTGCTACCTACATCGTGTGATGAAATTCCATACAGGCATGGCAGTTATGGGAAGAGGGAAGCTGGCTTGAACTCGTTGATGCATCATTGGTTCCCAAGTGTCACTCGGCAGAAATGATGAGGTGTATCAACATTGCATTGCTGTGTGTACAAGAGAATGCAGTTGATCGACCGACCATGCCAGATGTTGTTGCAATGCTAAGCAGTGAGAGTATGGTCCTTATTGAGCCTAAACACCCAGCATATTTCCATGTAAGGGTGACAAATAACGATGCATCGTCTATTATTACCGAGACATGTAGTGAGACGACCCGTGTCAATATCGAGGGGTAATAACATTGGTCAACAGATTATTATTCATTTGCCTAATAGAATACTGCTTCAATAAATAATAAGTTCATCAGAGTGTTGTAGTGGAACAATAATTAGAGATAGATTTGAATACTACATAATCTTAGCCATGCAGGGTTGTAGTCTAGTACAAGACCACTAGGGCTCGAATAATAATACAATACTAAAAGTGGGCTTTCCGTTCAACATTTTAATCCCACAAAGAGTCCTAGAGGTAAAGACATTATGTAAAGTTTACATGTACCATGGGGACATGCCCATGCTACAAGTGGCCTACTAGTCGTTCCAAGTTTCGTATGAGGTTGTCCACCTCATACGACTCATCCCCATATCCATCACCTTTCCATTTAGAATAGGATTCTTTAGGGTAAGCCGCGTCCGTACCGAGTGAGACTTTAGGTTGGTTATCCTCTAACCAAAGGAGAATAATAGCAAAGGTATAGGATCGGAAATGGCAACACAGGGGGCGGTGAATGGTGCCTTCAAAAATCGCCCCGAAGTATCCACATACTTCTTCTCTGATAGCTATATAAGCTATGAAACAAGAAAGTAAAAACTCACTGAGACAGAGAGAAAACAAAGAACAGAGAGAAACAGAACTTGTAAAACAGGGCAGACAGAGAGCAAGACCGTGAACACAAGACTCAGAAATCCTCTGCAGAGAACAGAACAACCGAAAAGCAGTCTGTTAGAAACGAGGAACTCGATTTCCAACTAATGCTGAATCGAATTGCTTGGAAGAAAGCGAACAAGAAGCAGTAGAACAACAGTAAATACTTCTGCTGTTCGAAAATGAGAAAGAACCTGCTGACCGAATTGAGGATCCAGCGCAGGAAGTAGTAGCGAACAAGAAGCAGTAGACTGAATGCTGTCGGCTCAGAAAGAAACGAAGAGCAACCGAAAACAAAAGAGGCTGCAGCAAACTGAGAAAACTGAAAAGGAACTACAAGCTGCAGTCTGAATTCAGCACAAACCAGAGAGAAGATTTAATCGAAAATAGAAGCAGCATAACAGCAGCCGACGAGGACTAATCAGATCTGAAATTCCAAAACTGAGACTGCTAACAAGAGGAATAGCTGACCGAAAAGCAAAATCAGCAAGTACTGCATTACCGAAAATGCAGAGAAGAGAATTCAGATCAGAGAACAGTTCAGCTGAAAGCTTGACAGGGAAAAAATAACCATTTGATTGCAAAGACTAAATCTCTGAAGAAGGAGCAGACAGATCAAGCAGCAGTTCAGCAGGAAAAACTAACAGTGAAAGATCATTCGACTTCAAGGCTTAAAACTCTGAAAACTGACCAGCAAGGGACTGCACGCAGACTGAAAACAGGGAGACAGAACAACAAAAAAAAATCAGGACTGCACAGTAAATGCTGAAAAACAGCAGTACACAGGGAAGTTTGTCAAGCATTTGTAGTTCTTCTTGGGTTAGTTGAGCTGAACTTCATTCTAAACAACAAACCAACCCTAATGAGAAGAAAAAGCAGACAATCAGCAAGTGAAAACAGTAATTACTGAATTTGTCGAGAAGAAACCGACTGATGAGACAGAATCCTATTTGCTTGAGTTTTCCAAGTCTTTTGACCATGGTATTTTGATTTCACCATGGAAATGATCTCAGAACAAAGAAGCTCATAACGCAAACAACTTTTAGTTGGCACAAGCATGGCTGCCAAATTCCTCTGCCTCCAAACCCTAGATTTTCCTAAACAGGGGAAGTGCAGTAATTCAGATTTTGGAGAGAACTTGACTGTTAAAGATGATTGCTCTCGGGAATACGCTAGCCAAAGGGCTTAGAGAAAATTCCCAGTTCAAAGCAAAGTCATCTTGCAAGATCCTGCACAAAGATTCAACTCAAAAAGGAGGCAGAAAGAAACAGAGAGACAACTGAGCAGCAAAAACAAACACACAAAGAAATACTGGGAATCCAGACATCTCAAGCACAAGATTACTCAAATGGATCCATTGAGATGAATGATTACACAAGGGTTACAACCATCTCACTACAGACCCATACGCAATTGAAAAGAAGTGTCAGCCATCTCACTACATGCTTGCTCACTGAGATGATCACACACACACACTGAGAACACTACATGTTAGACATGTCATATTTAGCTTTACATGGTCCACCGTATCTGTTACGGACTCCTCCTCTAATCTGATTCCTTTTCCAATCGGCTGAGGTGTTGTATATATATATGTACCTCTCTTGATCAATAGAACCATTGCGTTGAGATCAATCACGCTTTCATGGTATCAGATTTTTCTTTCGATCCTTAACTTCCGCTTTTCCCAACATCTCGCGTCTATCTTTCTTGGCGAGTCTTCCCCCGACGGTTTCGCCCCCAAACGCCTCGAGGCTCTCTCTCTCGGCGAGTCCTCCCCCGGCGAATCTGCCCCTCTCCCCCCCATCTCCTACACGGATCTCCCGTTATTTCTTCCGATTCCCCACCGGTCGCCACCTCCAAGCTTCACCAACCGCCGACACGCTCTCCGGTTGTTCGTCGGCGCCTTCATGGTCAGCGCCCGCCGGCTCTCCTGCGCCGACCCTTGACGCCGCCGCGGCGGCGGCCTCGACGCCGCCGCCATGGCGGTGGGCGCCGCTGCTCAGGTCTTTGCGGTACTGCGGGACTCCACCCCGACGCCTCTGCAGCCTTCGCCGACGCCGTCGCCAAAGCCACCGCCGATGCGGTGCGAGCGGTGCTCACCTCCCTCACCACCCACGCGTCGTCTTCTTCCGCGCCCGTGGTTCCTGCGGCACTTCTCCTACCCGCGCCACCTCTTGCGGGACAACAAATCGGCGCCCCTCCGACCGATCTTGATGACGACGCCACGGCCTCTCTCCACGCCCGTGCCGCTGCGGTTCTCAACATCAAGACCTTGATCCCGTCACCCTCGACCTCGCCGCCCCTAACTACCCGGTGGTGCGGCCTCTTCCTGGTCATCCTCGCAATACGCTACCGACGGACCATGTCTTGTCCGACGCCTTTCACCCGGACCGGCCGAACTGGGTCCGGATGGATTGCGTGGTCCTCGCATGGCTCTACGGCTCCATCTCCACCGAGCTCCTCGAGATCGCGATGTCGCCTTCCTCGACTGCCCGCATCGTCTGGCGCAGCCTCGAACACCAGTTCTTGGGAAATTGCGAACAGCGCGCCCTCCACCTCTCGGCGGAGTTCCACTGCTTCGTTCAAGGCGATCTCCGTCACGCATCATCGCCGGCGCCTCAAGAACATGGCGGATGGTCTTGCCGATCTTGGTGAACCCATCTCCGACCGCACCTCGCCCTCACCACACTCAAAGGTTTGAATGAAAATTTTATCATCTTCGGACTATTCTCCCACTGCAGAAGCCCTTCCCGACCTTTGTCGAAACCCGTTCTCAACTCTTGCTCGAGGAGATCACAGGGGGGGCGCCCACCGGCGCCTCTCGCTTCGCCACCGGCCCAACGGCGGCGGGCCGGCCGTGGCTCTCGTCCGGGCGCACTCGCTTCACGGTCAAACCATGTCAACGGGTTTGGCTCGGCAGAACAATGGCAAAACCCCGCAACAATCGCAAGCGTCGCGGCCATGGCGAAGGGCACACCGCAATAACTCGGACACCACCAGAAGAAGATTCTCCCGGCCCACCCCTACAACCCCGGATGGAATGATACACATGTGGCTGGTCCTTCGCCGTGGCCTTCTTGGCACACGTCCGGCCGGTCCACAAGGCCAACCTGCGCCTTCTCATTTCGCTGGAGCTGCTCTGGTAGGTCTGGAAAGTCACTCGGCGACATCAGTGCCGCCCTACTTTCAACCTCCTTCACCAATGCCTTGGAGCAGCACCACCAGCACCGCCTCGGCGCCAGCATGGGATCAACATGCCCTGGCAAAAGCTTTCAACACTGTCTCCCTGACACAGCCAACTTCACCTGCCCATGATTGGTACATGGACACAGGTGCTACATCCCACATGGCATCGGACGCTGGTATTCTCTCCTCCTCCACTTCACCTCCTGCTAATACTCCTTCTAGCATCATTGTCGAAATGGCTCCTTCTTCCAATACATCTGTTGGCTCCACCCTTCTACACAACAATGCCAACTCATTTGCCCTTAATCGCATTTTGATTTCCCCTCGTATCATCAAAAACCTTATCTCTGTCCGCCGTTTTGTTTCTGATAACAATTGCACGGTTGAATTTGACCCCCTTGGTTTTTCGGTGAAGGACCTACATTCCAGAACGGTGATCGCCAGATGCAACAGCTCCGGTGACCTCTACCCATTCTGCCCATCGCCTCCCGCGCATGCCTTCACCGCTGCATCCACCACTCTCTGGCACCGGCGTCTCGGTCATCTCGGTCATGACGCCCTAGCTCGGCTTGCTCGCTCATCACCATTCCCCATGGCGCTCCACCACCATCCGTCATGCATGTCACCGGTCGACATGTTCGTCTTCCGCTTACTAGTTCTCACACTAGGACCAAAGTCGCTTTTGAATTGATACATTGTGACTTATGGTCCTCCCCCATTGAGAGCATTTCAGGCTACAAATACTATCTTGTCATTCTTGATGATTATTCCCACTACGTTTGGACCTTTCCTTTACGTCTTAAATCCGACACTTTTGCCACCATATCTCAATTCTTTGCCTATGTACAGACCCAATTCTCTACCACTATACGCAGTGTCCAGTGCGACAATGGTCGCGAGTTCGTAAATTCCTCCGCCCGCACGTTCTTTCTTACCAAAGGAGTTACTATGTGCATGTCTTGCCCGCATACTTCTCCTCAAAATGGCAAAGCAGAGCGTATGCTCCGATCTATCAACAACATAATGAGATCCCTTCTTTCCCAAGCCAGTCTCCCCGGTTCATTCTGGGTCGAGGCCTTACACACCGCCACACACCTCATCAATCGCCACCCTACCAAAACCCTCAGCCATCATACACCCTACTTTGCTCTTCACGGTGTCCACCCCTCTTATGCCCATCTCCGCGTTTTCGGTTGCACGTGCTACCCCAACCTCTCCGCCACAGCTGCCCACAAACTCTCTCCTCGCTCCGTCAAGTGTGTTTTCCTTGGCTATCCACACGAGCACAAAGGATACCGATGTTTTGATCCTGTGTCTAACAGGGTCATTATCTCACGACATGTGATTTTTGATGAGCAATCCTTCCCATTTGCCGAGCTATCTTCTAATACCTCAAGTACTACTGACTTCGACTTTCTTGAAGATTTTGTAAATCCCTCCCAGCCGCCTATCACCAGAAGCAGCATACCGAATCACACCATATGCAGCTCTGGAGCTCATCACAACATGACTTCTGGGCCATCCCGTGCCGGGACATCTTCCACGACCATTGAAGCTCCTTCAACGCTTGTTACCTCGCCGCCTTCAATGAGCCGACCGCCACCGCCGAGGCGCCCGCCACCCACTCATACCGAGACTTCACCGCAGCATCGGACGAACCAAACTGCTCTTCCGCTCGGGCAGGGCCCCTGGTCGTTGCCACAGGACCACCAGCCGCGGCCGGTGTGCCGCCTGTGGGCATCATCCTACCTCCGCTAGCTGTGCCCACTCGTGCCCGTAGCGCCCGCCTTCCTGGCGGCTTGCGGCCACCGTCAGTCCTTGGCAGCTCTCCAGCTGTTCCTGTGATTAACTCACACCCGATGGTTACCCGAAGCAAGGATGGCAGTCGGCAACCCAAACTCAAGGAAAGTCTCCATGTCCTCACCTTATCTCCAGTGCCTCGTACTTATCAGCGGCTTTGGCACCCACATTGGCGTCGCCATGGAAGAAGAATTTAATGCTCTTCAAGCTAATCACACATGGGATCTCGCTATACCCCGAGCAAATCTTGTCACTGGAAAATGGATCTTTCGCCACAAATTCAAGTCTGATGGCACACTGGACAGATATAAAGCCAGATGGGTACTTCGTGGGTTCACTCAACGGCCTGGTATCGATTTTGATGAGACTTTCAGTCCGGTTATCAAACCTGCAACTGTCCGTACTATTCTCAGCTTGGCAGTTTCTCGGGATTGGCCCATTCACCAATTGGACGTCAAGAATGCATTTCTACATGGCACACTCGACGAAACAGTCTACTGCATCCAACCGTCTGGATTTGCTGCGTTGAGATCAATCACGCTTTCACTACACTACCTTGAGCTCACACACCTATCCAACACTGCCATCTCCCACTAACTAAATAGAAGGAGCTCACATCCTCAAAAGGAAATTCAAGAAGAGTCAGCCACACCTCACTACATGACTCTCATCTAAGCAAGGAAATAAGTCAAAGGGCTTCTCTGGCCAACACTTCTCCTCACCAGACCAAACACAAAAGCAAAGCCCTACATCCAAATTTTGGAGGGAAACAAGCACACCACTCCAAACCCTAACCATCTCCTTCTACTAACGGGTCTCCAACCCATCATCTTCAACCGAACCCACTTCCTCAAGCCTGAGTCAATTTTACCGAATTGCTCCTCACGCACCTTCCTGGAAGCTTCCTGTCCTCGCACGACCGCACCCGACATCCTGACCGTCTGGACCTCAGCTCCTCCCTGAGCCTAGTCCTGGTCTACCTTGCCGTTGCCCATCGTGTCCACCTCCGGCAGCTCTAGCTTCGGTTCCTTGTCTCCCGGCTCGCAACCACCTCGAGTCCTCGCCGTCTTCGGTATCTCCTGACCGCTTTGACCTCAGCACCGCCCGTGCCTAGTCCAGTCATCCATGCCTCGCCACGACTCCACCTCAAAGCCCTGCAATCATCACAGACAAGAAACCATCACATAGCACCGCTCGAAATAGTATAAACATACATTAGCATCAGTGAAACATACTCAAACACGAAATAGCTCGAACGACCGATCAAGAATAAGAACAAGCGTCCCAAGTACGTCCGACCGCAATCGACCAAGTCCAACCATACTAGACTGCGCCATGCACCGACTTGGCGCGAACCAACCAAATTAAACTCAAGCTTTCCAGAACACGAGTTAATTACTCATCATAAACATGGAAACACTTCCACATGATCTCTCAAAGGGTGAATACAGAAGTACTCAGCTTGCATTATAGGAAAATGCATTGTATGCTCCTAATCTATCATTTCTTGGAATCTTCATTCTCATTCTCTTGTTCATCCTCTTTCTCATACTTATAGAAAATAAAGGTTTTTGGGTATGAAAGAATTATATATTTTTAAATTAGAAATCTTCTAAATATTTGTATAGCAGATAAAAACCTCCACCGGTTCCATAGCCTCCAATCCAGGAGACATGCATGAATGCATAATTTAGGTAGCTCTATGCTGGCTTGTACCACTTTACCTATGGCCACCATGATTCTTGTTGTAGGTGGATCTTCACATTTCCTTATATGTGATGCCTGAATCGGAGCACAAAATTTTTACCTATATCTCGATATATTACATCTTCACTTAGCTATTCTTAACCGGTGGCCTAGCTATTCTTAACCAGAGCCCTTTCTCTCTTTCTTGTTTTCTCCTCCAATTCAGCCGATTGCTTTGACCACATACTTTTTATCTCCTTCCTGCTGCTCCTCCATTCTTTTCCTCCACATATTTTTAACAACTAAGTAACTAGATGCAAAAACAAAAGAGGGACGCTGCATACTCCAGCGTGGCATGTTAGCACAACGGATTAACATAATGACCTAACGAAACACAACAAGCACAGATGTCATAACCTAGATAATATAACTATGTGGTAGTACATAAGTTAGCTACATGCCATACACATGACAGAACAAAGTGCCTCCACTTCAGTTGGTCTAGGAGATATATGGTTAACTCGTTCGAGCTTTTTTTTGGTAATTGTTCAACACTGGTCTAGAATCAAAAGTATATCTCAATACAGCTCAAATCCTTTAGCTGTAGACGTGATGATTTCAAAAGCATTACAATAGAGGGCTGAAGAGGAAATCTTTTCAGCGTAAGCTATCCATTGAAGCTTTATATATGTTGTGGCTACTGACCAAACAGTGAGATAAGAGTGTAGTAGTGGGGATGAGAAATGAACAACGCTTGGCCTTTCACATGCCAAGGGCAGCCATATATATTCACATTGAGAGTATTTTACAATCATGCCCTTACATTCAAGTACCCCTTGTAAGGGTATTTATGTCATTGTACATATCTCATTTTGAGTTTTACAACCTTTTAGCAAGCCTGCTGAGCTTAGGTGGGGCCACCCCTACAACAGGAGCCTCTCATGGTGAAGGGCTTCACGGGCCAAAGCCATATCATCGAGTCATTTGGCCCCCTCTGTCTCTGCGGTTCGTGATCTTCTCTGATCTTAGGCTTCAATGTATTTGTCGGCGCGGCCCAGCTTCGCGCCGAGGACCCGGAGTCGAACTGGCTGTCAGAGTCGTCCTCCGGCCACGAAGTCCTTCAGTCGTGAAGCCGAAGCAGCTGGTGGAGCAACCCTGCCGAGGCGAAGTCGAGGCAGGGTCGGGCTCGTCCCGCAGACATGTCGAAGCGGGGGCAAGGCCCATCCCGCGTATGCGACGTTGGAGCCGAGGGCAGACTCGTCCTGCGGAGACGAGGCCGGAGCGGATATGGTATCGAAGGGGTTTCCGAGGTTGTCCTCGGACGTGAAGTCGAAGTACGTTATTTTTGCCCGCGGTCCGAAGACGGTGTCTTAATGGTGCTGAGGATCGCACTGACTCCTGGGATGTCAGGTGGTCGCACGACTGCAGCCGTACTCCCCTTCCTGAGGGGATGGGACACATAGCGAGACGCATCTCGTGTGTCGTGCGCTATCAGGCAGCTGCACGACCACGGTTGTGTGCACTGTCCTGAGGGGCGAGACACGTGGACTTCCCAAATCAGTTTCTCATCATTGAAAGTGATGCTTAGGGTATTTTGGTGCCTCCAAGTATCTAAGCAGTACTAAGCATGTTGAATAACTATAGACTTATTTTTGAAAGGTTAGCATTATAATTTTTCTAGGGTGACAAGGCTCAAATGTTCAAATGTTTCAAAGGAGGTGTAATACTAACAAGTCAAATAATGGGAATATAACTAAAATCTTAAAGCAAGCATATATTTGCATATGAAATAACAACATGCAATTTGATAATTTAAACATAAGTAATTTACAGAAAATGTAGGTTCAACATGATCAAAGTATTGACTCACCTTGCGCTGTTTACCGCGGTCTTGAGCTCACTCAAAGCTTTCTCATTCGAGGGTCTTGAACTTCTGGTCTTCACCTTCATCTGGATCTTGGTCTCGCTTGATCCATTGATTCTTGAGGACTCCAATTTCTAATTACGCGCTAAACAACTGAATCCAAATAAAGGTAAATAACTCAAAAGATCCAAATAAATCCAATTGAACTTGATTAATTTTTGTTATTATTAAACATATGATTTGAGGTTGGGTTGATTGTGCACGAAGTATTGACATGGTCAAACAGGGTTGGAGCGAAATGATGAATGGCTGAGGGAAATTCGTCGAGACAGATGTCAAGGATGGGTTCATGATAAAGGAATATTCACAAGAATATTCTGCTTAGAACTCGAGATGGCTTGGCATAGTTGACAGTAGAATATCATGACTTGGCTTTTAGTTTAATAACTTCTTTTATTATTTTATATTTATCAAGGAAGTTTCATGAGTCGGTCTGGGCATATGGACGATATGTGATCTTAGCTTGTTATTTCTTGAATGGCGCTAATTCGTACATCGCAAGAGCACTAACCAAGACCTAAGGGTTCATACATCATTTTTAGTCTAACTTGCATTCTAAGCTAAGGGCTAGTCGACATGTTAACAATTCTCAACATTATTTTCTCGATAGTTACATTTATTAAGATCTTTTATTTGTAACAGTTCTAATCAATTATTGATGGCGTCAACTACATTCCAGCGTCTCAAGCACAAGCCCCAAATGTCGCTCATGCTCCTTCGCTGTTTTGGAATAAATCAGAATATCATCAATAAACACCATCACAAAGTCATCAAGATACTTATGTAGTATATTGTTCATTGTCTCCATAAGAACATCAGGAGTATTCGTTAGTCCAAAGACATAATTTTATACTCATAATGCCCATACTTGATGGAGAAAGCCGTCTTTTCAATATCCTGTTCCCACACACAGATCTGATTATACCCACACTACAGATCGATCTTAGACAACACCTTAGCTCCCTTCAACTTATCAAAATGTCGGAATCATTCACCCCTCTCTGATTGTGCTTAACCGATCATACAATCTTGCTGTATTTTTCTAAACGTGAGTACACGTAGGACCCAGATATCTCATACTAGTGATTCGTGGTATGCTTACTTGTAATTTATACTTCCAATATAAAATCATAATAAATTTGTTATTGTAGTTTTATGTCCTATTTTGATTTATGTGTGTTGTCTTGTCTATATAGATTCCAAGGTAGATGGAGCCGTAGAGACATGTTATTGGTCTACTGTAATGGATCAAGTCTGCGTTCATTGGGCACTAAAATTGTGCTCTAGTCTACTTCTTTGTTGTGTTTTTTATTTTGCTATATTGTTAGCACGTAGCTCAAGTTTCATATAAGTTATCCAATATTTGGTATGACATCGTTCGAACGCGATTTGGAATTAATCTTTGTCTATTGCCGGCGTTGGTGGGTACGTCGGATATCCTTCTATGATGACATTTATATTCATTGGTTGGTTGTCTTTAATTTATGAGTAGCGGAGACAAGACGGTTTGTTGTCGCTTTATTGATCACTGAAATCGACCGCCGGCTGATGATGACATTTATATCCTCCTAAAATATGGAAAATAATACCACTAGGTTTGTTGTGAAAAATATTTTCAGAATATATTAATTGTATAATTTTCAACATATTACTATAGGAAATATGATCAAAGTTAGACAAATGACGGCCTCATGACAACCTTATACTTATATTAATTGTATAATTTTCAACATAATTGTTCAGTGACCATTGAAAGCAAATGATGGATCACTGAGCAATTTTTTTCTCCAAATGACGGTGAATTGGTGATAGATAAGACTGAGTAGATCTCGAAGAAAAACAAGAAGCAGGCAAGTTAGCCATGGACGTCGCCGGCGTCCTGCTCATACTCGGCCTCATGCCGTTCGCGGCCGGCGATGTAGGTGGGGCACTCTGCGACAACCTTAAACTTCTCTCCGCCACCCTCCAGAAGAACACGTCCTCTTCCCCCGAACACTTCGCCACCGCCACCGTCGGCCAAGTCCCCGACGTGGTGTACGGGCTCGCACTCTGCCGCGGCGACATCGTCAACGACTCAGCTTGCGCCGAATGCGTCGCCAGCTCGTTCGAGAAAATGCAGCCGTGGTGCATGAACTACACGGGCGGGGCTTATTACGGCGACTGCCTCGGCGTCTACTCCAACGAGATCATTCTCGTCCCCTACAATATTACAGAAGATGACACGCCCTTTGAGAGGTGGAACATCAAGAACATCACCGGCGACGCTGACAACGTCCGCTTCATCACCAGCCTCATCCATGAGTTGCTGACGGAAACGATCCAAAAGGCGGCCAGCACGGCGAGGCGGTTCGCCACCGGCATCATGGATAGCGGCTTAACCTTTCCGATGGTGTACTCCCTGGCGCAGTGCACGCCGGACCTGTCCGCCGGCGACTGCTTGGCATGTCTCCATCGTATCTTCGGCACGATAAATTCCACCATGTCCGTGCGCATGGGAGGACAGATCCATGTCATACGGTGTTATTTCAGGTACGAGACGTCTTTGTTCTACCAGGGCGAACCCATGGTGCGTCTCGGGCCCTCGGCGCCGGCGCCGGCTCCGATGGTTCCGGCGAAACACAAGAGTAAGTATATATGCATGCGAACAACTAATTTCTGTCTACATGCGCTCAAACAAAAAGATTGCCAGAGCATTATTGCTTGCTGATGAACGCTTAATTGGCATGCTATCATTTTTTAGGGCATATGAGCAAGCTCTGGGCAATTCCCATGGTTGTAATTCCTGTAGTGGTAGCATTTTTCTGCTTCATCTCTTACAGAAAAGGTAGGTTAGTCGCTGAAATTAATGGTGTGTTCATCACATATAACTAAGCATTAAAGAGATTCTCAATTACAGTTAAAGTGAGATTACAAGAAAGGCGTACTGAGAACTTGCAGGGAGAGGAAGAACTAGCTTTGGGAAAGAATACAGAGTTCTCGGTGTTTGGCTTTGATCAGGTACTGGAGGCTACAAGTAATTTTTCAGAAGAAAACAAACTTGGACAAGGAGGCTTTGGCGCTGTGTACAAGGTAAATAAAACACATATGAAATCACTGTAATGCATTCTCATTTTATCTCCTTTGAGGAGGGGTATTCTATCCAATGATAAAATTTTCCAATTTAAACTTAATCAGTAAAAGAATATATGACAAAAAGGACAACTCTACTTAATAAATGATAACTGATAAAAGTTATTACTCATCCTTTGTCTTTGCTTCATCTTCAACGGGTTTGGACTTGAAATTTTGTCACACGACAAAACGCACCTCCCTATACCTATGTCCTTTGCCAAATATACAGCTAAATTTGCTTTTACTCGTTACCTGTTAACTTGTGCATCATAAATCAACCTGATTGCAGCAGAATATCATTGAAGAACTTTTGAATGTTTTTTCCCAGGGCCAGTTTTCTGAGGGACTGGAGATAGCAGTTAAGAGGCTTGCTTCACATTCAGGACAAGGTTTCACAGAGTTCAAAAATGAAGTCCAAGTCATAGCCAAACTCCAACACAGGAATTTGGTTAGGCTCTTGGGATGTTGCTCTCAAGGAGAGGAGAAAATATTGGTCTATGAATACTTGCCAAACAAAAGTTTGGATTTCTTTATCTTTGGTATATATTTGCATTTCTGAATTTAGGTTGCATATTGTTTTGTCACATCGATGCTTCAGAATGACTAACATTTAATTGATGTGCAGATGAAAATAAAAGAGCTTTACTGGATTGGTACAAATGTCTAGCAATAATTGAAGGAATAGCGCATGGACTTCTTTACCTACATAAACACTCCCGATTGCGTGTCATACATCGAGATCTTAAACCAAGCAACATTCTCTTAGACAGCGAAATGAATCCCAAAATTTCAGATTTTGGGCTAGCAAAAATATTTAGCTCAAATAACACTGAAGGAAACACTACAAGAAGAGTAGTTGGTACATAGTAAGTTCCGTATAAATTAGTCCACTTATGAACATTTATATTACAAGTCAATCACAAACAACAATCTGACATATGTTATATATCATGCATTTTAGTGGCTACATGGCTCCCGAGTATGCTTCCGAAGGCCTCTACTCTATCAAATCCGATGTATTCAGCTTTGGTGTTCTAATTCTCGAGATCCTTAGCGGAAAAAGAAATTCCAGTTTTCAACAATGTGGAGACTTCATCAATCTCCTTGGATATGTGAGTTTATAGACACACATGTAACATTGTTTTGTTTATGTCCTAACTACCTACATTGTGTGATGATATATATTCCATACAGGCATGGCAGCTATGGGAAGAGGGAAGATGGCTTGAACTCGTTGATGCATCATTGGTTCCCAAGTGTCACTCGGCAGAAGTGATGAGGTGCATCAACATTGCATTGCTGTGTGTACAAGAGAACGCAGCTGATCGACCGACCATGTCAGATGTTGTTGCAATGCTAGGCAGTAAGACTATGATCCTGGCTGAGCCTAAGCACCCAGCATATTTCCATGCAAGGGTGGCAAATGAAGAGGCATCCACTGTGTCTGAGTCATGTAGTATTAATGATGTTACCATATCTGTCCTAAGTGTTAGATAGTTTTTCCTTCGTGTCATGTGGTTTTTTTTTGAGCCAATGTAGTAATAATGACTGTGGTATAATGAATAAGTTTAAGTGGGGTATTTCATACGTGGGATTATGTACTGTCGGGAATATAAAAGATGCTTCCTTAACTGTTTGTACCTTGATTTGTGTATATATAGTAATTTTATTCTCCTTTCCTATCTAACATAATTGAAATGTATTTTGTATGGTGGCCTAGCAAATCAATTTTCAAACCACAGTTTGCTGCCAAGGCTGGTTTGATTCTCGTTTAAGCTTTCTCAGAAATATGGCGAATTGATCCATAAAGGTAGTGTTATAAAATGCACAATAAAAATAGATGAAAAGAGAATGAGAAACACGGATTTACATGAAAAACCCTTTTGAAAAAAGTCACAGACGTACTAAGGCAGAATTTACTATATAAAGAGATATTTATAATATAATTATGCGGTTGGTGCCAATTTTCAAACCACAGTTTGCTGCCAAGGCTGGTTTGATTCTCGCTTAAGCTTTCTCAGAAATATGGCGAATTGATCCATAAAGGTAGTGTTATAAAATGCACAATAAAAATAGATGATAAGAGAATGAGAAACACGGATTTACATGAAAAACTCTTTTGAAAAAAGTCACAGACGTACTAAGGCAGAATTTACTATATAAAGAGATATTTATAATATAATTATGCGGTTGGTGCCAATTTTCAAACCACAGTTTGCTGCCCAAGGCTGGTTTGATTCTCGCTTAAGCTTTCTCAGAAATATGGCGAATTGATCCATAAAGGTAGTGTTATAAAATGCACAACAAAAATAGATGATAAGAGAATGAGAAACACGGATTTACATGAAAAACCCTTTCGAAAAAAGTCACAGATGTACTAAGGCAGAATTTACTATATAAAGAGATATTTATAATATAACTCTTACCTTTCCTATTAAATACAGGGGTATATTTATAGGTTAGAGAATAAGAGTCCCTAATAGAGAAAGAAATTGAATCAGAATCGGATGCACTAGCCGTTGCCATGTCTGATAAAGTTTAGCCCATGCACCGCTCGATGCCATGTCTAGTGCAGTGTCTGACATAGACATGATGAAGAATTTGGATCACACTTTAACAATCTCTGTTTTAAAACGAATTTGCTCCTGTAGTCAAAATATGAAAATATACTGAAAGTAAGTCTTCGTAAAAAAAACATTATACCTCGAATGTCTATCAGACTAATACGAACAAGAGAGACTGGAACAATCTTATCCAAATGTTTCTTGTGAAGCAAAATTGAGCAAATCTCTAGCAGATTTAAACACATAGTTATCAATAAAGCAGATGAACAAATCTGGGTCTTCAACAATTTATAACCCTGAAAGTCTGAGTATGTGTAATTAACCTCCTAAAACAAATGCTCAATCAGCAAACTGGCATAAGCCAAAACATAACCTATGGCGTTGGATAGATAGTGAAGAACTCATATTATAAAAATTAGCATGCTCCACCTGGAACACAAAAATCGTCAAACAACACTCATGGAAAGGGAAACTTGTATGTGTGGCATCACGTATGTCAAACTACCAGCTGTAAAATCCATGACATAGTTAAAACTGCTCTTGTACAATTGTCTGGATGGAAGGAACTCTTGTGCTGTCAATGGAGTGTAAACTGCAGTAAACCCATCATATCGAGCTATGACAACAAAAAATGATGTGGTATCCACGTAAAAACAAACTCCTTCTTGTACCTAAAATCATCCATCTCAAATAAAAATTAGAGTAAAACCTTCATTTCTAAATAACAAAACTCCGGAGAGCATCATGATAGTTGCCATCAGGGTGTCAGCAAACTTCTAAAATTGAATGTTACCAGAGCATTCATAATGGTCGCGCCAGCGATCCAAATTGCAACATATGCAGACAATGAATAAAATACTAAATTCAATTGTCCCCACAACAGACATTGATTTTCTTTCAAAGTCTCCTTGATCAAGTGTAGCCCAAAATAATTCAATGTGCTTGATAGCTTGCAACTCCAACCTTAAACTCTATATGTGTGAATCTTATCGCATTAATATGTAGTAGATGGCAGATCATCACGGAAATCATCAATGATTAATCTCACATGGATGTTGCCAGTAATAGCCACAATGGCCCGAATTGTAATAAACTCCACCTCCAACAAAAACATACAGAGCTAACAGACACCATAGCTTCTTGTTGAAAGATGACAATCAACTGAGGCGAAAGATCATCAACAACGGTAGTGCAATATGACGCCGCGCGGCCTGAGCAATGGTGTTAGCGAACCTGGCATTGAAACAGTCATCAAAGTCACTCAGTATGGAGTCGAGTTATGGAATGGAGTTGAGTCTTGGTACATTGTTGTGTACTTGAAGCGAAATCTTTGGACACTTCCTGGTCACCTTCATCGGGTACATGTAGTAGCAATTATCAATATCTTGATAGTTTCCAACGCAAATAGTAAGAGAGTGTGAGGTAAGAAGTTATGATGAAAATAATATAAAATAGTTAGATGAATGTTTTATTGTTGGAGAGGATACCTCTAGTGTTGTATTTAGATGAGGTGAAAGCCTTAGGGCACTCCCAATTTTTGGAAGAGTAGGAGGGAGAGAGGAATAAGGAATAATGAGATTTATTGTTTGGGTATACATATAGACATTATCCACTGAAGTAGTAGCGTCTTTATTAGTTTTTCGATGATATAGAGACGTATGAATATAGATCAAGATGTCTACCATTAAAAATACTTTTAAAGATAATTTAAAAGAATTGTTGTATATGTTCTGAAGCAGACCGAAGCACGTCCGAAGCGCTTCCCAATTTTTCTCTTTTTCGGCAGAAACGGGATGTGTTTCGGACGTGCTTCGGTCTGCTTCAGAACATATACAACAATTCTTTTAAATTATCTTTTAATACCGAGGAATGAAGCTCTGGTACCGAAGCCGGCTTCGCTTAAAAAATTTCCGCCGGCCATGAACGAAGGGTCTCCAACTCGGAATCAACGAGACCTCCTGTTCAGACTGGCGACAGGAATCTCGCCGGCATGAACAGGTTAAACGAAGAATTTATCAAAGTACAATACCTTAAGAGCATTTTTAGCTTAAAAAAATCAATTGAATGATTGACGAATGCTTGACGGTTTCAAAGGGTTTATTATTGAAAACAATTCACTCATAAAATTTCCAAATGATGGGGACTTGGTAGATCTGGTTGACTAATGGTTAAAGCTAGAAAACTTTGTGGCCATTTGAAAGACCCCAAAATTTCAAACCAAATTTTTCCTGGATTTTTCCTGAATTTTTGGTGAATTTTTGAAAACTTTCCCAATTTGGAAACTTCCCCGGAAACGCGCTTTCCTTTTCGGGCCGCCCCGCCTTCCCTCCCCGTTGGCGCCTTCTCCTCCTTCCGCCTCCCTCCCGCGGGCGCCGCCCCCTCCGCTTTCCGCCTTCTCCCTTCCCTGGCGCCGCCCCGCGTCTCCAAATGAAAACAATTCACTCATAAAATTTCCAAATGATGGGGACTTGGTAGATCTGGTTGACTAATGGTTAAAGCTAGAAAACTTTGTGGCCATTCTAAATATTTAGAAATAGATTAATGGTTAAAGCTAGAAAAATTTGACATGCCCTGATACAAAATTGACTAGTATTTCAGACCGGAGTATCCAGTTAACAAAATGCCTGCAGCCCTGCTCAACTTCTTTTCGACTTCTAAAAACTGCTTTTCGGCTTTTCTACAGTAACTAATTTTTAAACGGAGTATCTTTTTAAGATAGAATCTACTAGTTAATTGTAGAACATATTGTATCAACTTCATTTATATCGACAAAAACTACACGTGAGTTTCTGTTACTCTGTAATCTCTCACACGAACAACCCAAAAGCCATAAGTCACAGTCAAAAGCCACAGGCCGCAGCCAAAAAGAATAGGCCGTTACTTTTTTTGTGGCTAATGGTTTTTTTACTGTAGCTGGCTCATTTGCACTGTAGTTGTTGATAGCTTTTTTGGCGTAATTAAATTTAAAAAATTAAAATAGAAAAAATATGTTAGCCCATAATAGACAATGCAAAGGAATACGGAAAAAAAAGAAAAGGCAAAAAACCCCAAAACCAAAAATTTAGAAAAAGACAAAATTAAATAATAGTGAACTAGAAGCCAAAAGCTAGAAGTTGAAGCTAAAACTTGCTCTATTTTATTCCTAACTCTATTTTGAGATACAACTAGCCGGATCTGATCGTTTTAGCTTAGAGTTTATAGCTATAGTGTATCTAAAAAATCTCTTTTTATTGTAGGACAAAACCGTCAACGCATATATTTGAATCATATAGCTGCATAGGCCAACTAATATAGTTGATGCGGATCTAGGACAGATATTCGGTAGCATAACCACATGGAGGTCAACCCAAATTATGTGACGAATAATTGACTATGGTTTGCATGAGTTGTCGAAGTTTGAGTTTGGTTTAGGGAGTAATAGTCTGGCTAAAACTAGTCTGATTGTTGTGCAGAGCAGGTCTTACTGATGCGCATGGGCGGTCTGACTGTCCTACAGGGCCGGTCAAACTGGTGGACATGTTGACCAATTTGACTGGCTGGTGCACGACGATTAGACCAGTGGGATCTGTCTGAGGTTTCTAGAGAGGGTTTAGAAGGTGCAGTCATGTCTAGGCTTTCGAGAGATGTTCTGGAAAGTACATACTACACCAGACATGTCTGGGTCAGATTGGGCATGGCATGTGTTGATGCTAAAAGTGGTGAATTAGTTTGGAAATTGGTCGAGGGCTATGGTAATATTGCATGTGTTGCATATTGAATTTATGGACTAATGAGGACCAGGTTGTAGTGGACTTGTTTCTAAAAATAGTTTGCTTAGCATATTATTGTGCAGGTGGTTTTAGAGTAAACTATTGTCAATCGCGGTGGACTGGGACTTGGTTAGGAGAAGGTCCAGAGCGGTCATGGAGGCCGGGTGACATAGTTGGACTTGGGCAAGGCACAAGATGGACAAGTGTTATGGAAGGCACAAGTGGTCAAGGTCAAGTGGGACGTGTACCGCGCCAAGTGACTTAGATCAGTTTAGAAGCGAGGACTGTTCGGTAGGATTAGAACTTGCGAGAGGCTTGATGAGAAGTCATTAGGGCCACATGAAAGGTGACGATGCATGGGCGATGCTTCAAGGTGACGGATTTGGGAAACGTCGGTTGAGGGGTAATGCGGTCATTTGCTCAACATTAAAAAAGTTAGTAGTTTGCAAAACCGCTGTGGTGACCTAAGCGGATTAGGTCAAAAATACTTCATGGAGAACAAAACATAATGAATTCAGACTATTGAAGCCAAGGATGAAGAAAACGCTCTGAAAGCGTGTGCGTGTGTTGAGTGAAAACCTGTTTGTGTAATGGGTTAATGGGTTCACATGGGTGTGTAGTGGATGTGAGCGACTTTGTGACAAAGTTAGGGTTTCATGTGAGCCTCCACTATATAAGTGGGCATTAGAGAGAGAAGGTATTATTTTTCACTTGAGCCTTGAAGAGAGAAATTAAGGTTTTATTGAGAGAGTTAGGTGATGTATTAGGGTTTTGTCTTCTTGGCAGAGTGGTTGTAATCATTTACCTCTAAGTGGTAATAGAAGATCAAACTTGACTCTCCATGTCTTATTGGTATTCTTGCCTCCTTGAGGTGTTCTTGGTGATTTGTGGTTCCATCATGTACTAGTGTGATTTGTATTGAGATATAGTTTGCTAGGACTTATAGGAACCCATCTAAAATCATCTTGGCTGCCTAGATCTCACGTGGTTGAGTAGATCAAATTTTCTCTCTTTACCAAATTCTTGAACACTATCCCCTAGAATGGATAAACATAGGAATTTTGACAACAATTCTTGAAATTGTTGGTTGGAATAGGTTCTAAATATTTTAAGTGATGAGGACATCACTTCCTTAGATACACATAACACTCATCAACAAGATGATAGGCAAATAACTATGATGAGAGCACGTGCACACCAATTGAATTATCAAGTGGTTCGTTCCTAGGCTTGTATAATTCAACTTTTGAGAATGGGTTGCTTCCTGATGCATGTGATGTGATTGTGCGTAGAAACATGGGCAAGGACCAAGAAGGGGCACATGGAGTCATGGACATGCTTGGGATGAACATTAGAGGTCACCACGTCACTTTGAGGCCAGGACGACCAAGACTGAAATCTAGGCATCTTCTGCAATCCAATTTGGCCTTCGGAGACAGCGCTGACTTCAAATGAGCATAGAAGATGCATACGGAGTCCAAATAAGGTGATCTTGGACTTGTTGGAAAGATTTTGAAATCTTCTTTTTAATGGTTCTAGTTCCATCTCAAAACTCTACCTAGACATAGCATAAAATACAAAATAATTGCAAATCGGTTCTAAACCTAGGCCCTAGGCCTTGTATTAGTTTGAACCCAACTGGAGAGTTGTAGTGGGATGTTCCCCCACTTTCACTGACATGCCCCCATGTCTCTAGCACTATAAAAATTGCTAGAGACACCACTTTTATGGTTTAGGCTTGTTTAGATTGATTTTTGTTTAGAAAACATCTATTATGTACTTGTGTCGACTAGACCAACTACGACGACTTTAGGCCTTGTTCAATGAAACTTCGTATTTCATTCGCAAATTCAGATCATGTTTATTTCTTTATTGTTTGATTCTCAATTTCTTGAAGGAAATATCATCCGTGTTGGGCACGGTTGGCAATGATAAGGGTGTGGTGTAGTGATTGCAGGACGGACTTGGTCATTTTGGTCAAGTTGCCTTGTCATCAACATTATATTAAACAATCATAGTTATCATCGCCAATAATATAACCGTTATCTGGTCTGGGTCACCCACATATAGGGAAGATTTTCATCCACCTAGTAACGCACGAGGGGATTGTACACTTTCGTTACTCAGGATATTACATCCTGCCTGTGGTTATACAGTCAAGGACCATGACGTGCCTGGCTGCTCTTGTATAGTCGGGTATGTGGGAAGTAATTGTCAGTGTCATTGCCATAACTTGTTAGATAACAATCATCTTTAATTCTATTGTTTCTGTTACCTCTACCTCTGATCTTTATCAGTGTTTCCGATAATCTAGTTTCATTGCACTTAACCTGTGCCAATTGCTTGTTAGAATTACTTGACCTTTTACTCACCTTGTTGCGACTGTTGTTGGATACTTGCTGAGATTTTCAAATCTCACGCTTGCCTTTTCCATTCTCAGGTAAAAGGTCAGTGAAGTGATTGCAACATGTATGGGTTAGAGCACTTGAGTTTTCAGCATCATGATTTGCCACTATTTATGTTATCTTATTTACTCTTTATTTGGTCAGAAGTGGTTCGGTTCTATGTTTCAAATATTTTTAGAAGTGGACCGGTTCTATGTTTCAAATATTTACTTTCAGCTTCCACTGGTTCTCTAATAAAGTGCTCATAAAATTTTATTTCTTTGTAATTTCTATTGTTGTTTTTATTTGTATTTTACTTTGACGATAACGTTTCATAGTAGTATCTCTTATTGGTATGTGAGATGCTATATGATGTATTCGTCGGGAAGGCGAATGGGAGGGGGTTAACTTGCCATTTTGTTGATAATGATGCCATTGTTTCCGCCGGCGGCTCTCTGGAAGGTGATGGAGGGGAAGTAGAAGAAGTTGCCGATCTGGTCCTTTGACCTGGACTAGTAGGCCTAGTACCAGCCGACGGGGATGGAGCAGTTGGTGGTGAGGACGACGTCTTGCCACGAGTTCTTACGGTGTTGGATGTCGTTCAAGGTGATGAGAGGGGCTTGTCGAGGTTGTTCCGGTCATTGACGACCACATTCTAGTTGGTGGTCACGTTCAGCAAAGGCCCAAGGAACTAAGCGTCAATGCCAATCATCTACCCCGCTCATTTCGACTTCAGCTTCTGACTTGTTTTTCACTATTCATAAATTTCGTCTTTTTCTGAACTTTTGACTTTTTTTTAGGTTTTTTACCGGTTCTTTTTTCCCCGTATTTATTTGCATTATACGTGATGAGCTAACATATTTTTTCTATTTTAAAATTATTTTAAATTTAATTATACTAAATAAACCTCTGTCAGCTACAGTATTTTTTCATTTAGCTACAACGCTTTTTAGCCATAAGCCACAAAAAAAAAAGCTCTTCTCATGCCAATTAGGGGAAGGGAGAAGAAGCAGCCTTATTGTGCTTGACGGCGAGGGGCTGCACGGAGACGTAGGAGACCTCCCAGTCGTAGTAGGCGAAGGGGTCCCCCGCCGGCGCCGGAGCCCAGAGGAGCAGCAACAACGGGAGCGCCATTGGCTAACCTTTTCTTGTCCCCAATTTAGTGGAAAGCAGCAGAGCAAGCAAGACAACACGCGATTAGCAATAGCCAACCGTTTTGCCTTCACAATGAAAAATCAAAGCGTTCAATTCGCATCTCCAAGACTGCTAGCAACATCATTACATAGTACAATTTAAGACTAAACAAAAAGCTAGACGTCCTAACGTCAAAATCGAACTATCATTATCGAACTGTGGTGGGTTTCTGGTTGTCCATTCCGAATAAATTCTCAAACAATTTTGGAGCCATTGGAGGAAGAACCATCGGCACTGGGGCCATGAAATTAGCAATCTTCTCATGAACATGGTACCTGAACAAACCACATGACAGCAAAATTACCCCAGAGAGAGAGAGAGAGAGAGAGAGCAGAGGGCAGAGAAGCACCATACCTTATCTTTCTGCTCTTTGAGGCACGCCGATCAACCAGTTTTCTCTTTTTATGCTGCTGCTTTCTTAGAGCATAAAATGCCGACTCTGCAAACAAAGAAGAATAACATTTGATAGTGATGGCCTGCCACTTCCAAGGCTACCCACAGGTTTCTCAACTTTTTTGTGTGCGTGAACATGCAAACTTGTGTAAAGAGATATGTTGCAACAGCAAGTGCAGTAATTGAAAAGTTCAACTAACCAGATGCTCCTGTATCACATGACTCGAGAAACTCCTTGAGAAGTTGCTGGTAAAACTCGGAATCGTCAATAAGTTCAGGATCACCTTCCAGATTGTGCTCCTAAGTTTACAGCAAGATGAAAACATGAGACCAGAAAGTTCACTCCACATATTCTCTCATTACATAAGCAAAAACAGTTTAGATATTAATTTTCATTAATCACTAAGATAAATAACAAAGGCTATAAAGGCAACATACAAGAATTTTCATCTCAATGGGATAAAGAAGCTACAATGAACTACATATCATAAAATTAGAATAGTTCAACGGAGAAGAAGGTAGATTTGAAATGACTTCAAGGGAACAATATAGAAATGCTCAAACCTCCCTAGTAGTTCCAGGCTCTCCCACATCCTGCAAATGAATGGCAATAGTTACATATCTATCATTAACTAGGTGCTGAAACATGACTGGTAGATGCATCTTAAATACCTCCCCAAACACACCAACAGTAGATTTCCTCACGTACATCCTGTTAATCATCCTGCTTGGATCTCTCATATAACTAGTAACTTGGTCACTTATGTTCTGTTCTCATAAAATGGAGAAAAGGTAACGGTTTTAGGTTTAGCCATGTTCAACGGTAATAAATTACTAAAAGTAGTTAGATAGGCATTCAGGCAACCTGATTAAATGCGTGCAACTTCCCTTTCAGTGCAGCAGCACCAGTTGTCACCATTGTTTTCCTCTGCCATTTATCTATCTCACTATTTCTGAACGGAGTTATCCTGTATAAAAATAAAGATATCAACCTATGGTTCAACTAACAGCCCAAGCAACATATCTGCAAATGCAAGCTGAAAAGTTCTAGAACTTTCCACACAAAATTTGGATCTTTTGATTTCCCACTCAGTGCCCGTATGTTATTTCGTGGAACTTTAAGATCTTTAATTTATACTTTATAATTTTATTCGTGCCTTCTTTCTCACAAGTTTGCACACCATTGATACCTGTGTGGTGGAATCAAGACTGGAGGTTGTTAGTGCAATGCAAGCTGGAGGCTGTCAGTGCAATGCAAAAATCACCAGCAGAACTCAGCGATCCAAATAAAAATGGTCTTGAGAAGAAGAAATCAAGACAAATGTATGAATCAAGACCAACAGACCACTTACTAACTCTAAGCACATAAAGGGTATGCTTGATTCTAGGAATTGAATTGGATCCTTAAGCTCCAAGTCCAATTCTACTAGAATTAGAATTGGTTACTACGTGGATAGAGCAGAGTTTATTTTTTTTCAAAAAAGATAACCCATTAGTCTATTACAGGGTTAGAGCAGAGTTTAGTTTTTTTAATATAAAAAAGATAACCCGTTAGTCTATTACAGGGTTAGAGCAGAGTTTAGGTTTTTTTAAAAAAAACATTAGTCTATTACAGGGCTAGAGCAGAGTTTAGCTGATCGACATAAAATAAATCCTACTACCATGATCTGATAAGCATACAGGTGTAGAACAATACAGTTTCAGTAAAAAAAAGTTCTACTACTATGCAAGATATTGTAACAAACTGAAGACATAACATCTAACAATCCTTCATTATGGTTACTGGTAAAGAAAAGTTTACCTTCTCTGCAATTTCTGCACCTCCGACCACTCGTCATTCTCTCCATTCGAGTCTGAAGACATTTCTGTCATTAAGTCATGGAACGATGAGCACATAGAGGGTATTTAAGACTTTTTTTATGGTAGAACCAGAAAGACTACGGATAGTGGTAGTACCATTCGCACCCTTTGCAGCCTGATTCCTCTCCAGCAAAGCCTATAGGTAGTTTTTGAATGCATATTTCGTAAAGTAAGAAAACCTGGAATAACTTAGCATTTAACAGCAAAAAATATAAGCAACTAATCAAACCTCCTGCAGGTCCAGCATGCAACCGAGGGTCTGCTTTGATGAATCCAACAGATCAGCATATGCTTTCTCTACCTCCTTATCGTGATTGCAAAACCTTGACTTGATGGGTTCCTGCAAGAACACAATATAGAATATATTTGAATGCGACCTACGGTCCTTCATTCTTCAGAAGGAAAAAACAATTAAGACGAACCAAACAAAGATGCTTGTTGCAGCAATAAGAGACAGACCTTGGGCAACTTGTTTGAAGTGGAAAATGCCTTTTGCAGCAAGAATCTCATCTCAAGGGTCTTATCCCATAGCGCCTTTAGGGAATAGAAATTGGACAGGTTGAGGAGGACGATATGAAATGTAATAATTTGAAAGCTTAAGCTAAGTGGATATAAAGGATAGCACATGATAGTGACTAGATCTTATGTTAGCAAAGCAAAAAAAAAAAAGGTGGGTTGATGATACCTTTTGATTTTTGACTGCCTGGCCTCTCGAGACATCGTCATCTCTGTGTTGTTTCAGGGTCTTCAAAATATTTCTACATGTGAAAGCAGACAGAGCATAGATTTTACAAATGCAAATTTATTTTCACAGGAGAAGATTTCTAAGGTAAAGGAAGGGAGTAATTACTGGTGATTGGTCTGGTGGATGCGATACTCCTTCTCGAGCTCCCCCATCTCACCATCAGCATCGTCATGGTTTTCCTCCTCGTCGTTCTAATCAGAGACAAGCACATAAGCACAGAAAATCTTTACTATTTAATAAGTTTGAGTTGGTGATTGGTGCATTCTCCTTCCTTCTCAACCGTCCGATCTGTATACTGAAATCTTGACCATCTATCTAACATCCCTCTCCCTATCTCTTATATCTAACTACCCCTCCTCTCCACTTCCACCAACAGTTACCATCTCCCACCTCCTCTTCTACCCGGCCTCTCTCGCCTCTCTCCCCTCCTGCTTAGACTGTATAATTTTTTATATGTCCTATCTTTCTTGGTGTTGCAAATCTGCGAAACCTATATAGTTAGAAACTGATGAAAATTAACTCATCATCATTTGAATTATGCCCCAGATTCCTCTTGCCTTTTGACAATTGACCTGCACTAGCTGAATGCCCGTGTGTTGTTACAGATTTAAAAACTTTTAGAACATGTTTGTATGCAAATTCTAAAAATTTTCACCACCCGTGAGTTTCTTTTAAAAATCTGTAACAACACACGGGCATTCAACTAGTAGCTCTGCAAAACGAAAACGAGGGAGAGTTACGTAGGAGGAATCTTGGTCGAATTCATCGTCAGTGCCGCTCCTTGTGAAGTACAAGTTGCCTTGGGGGCCAGAGTGGTTGTGGAGATCGGAATCGCTGCCGGGGTCAGAAGGAGAGGGGCCAGATGCTGCCTTGGGGCGCTTGGGAGGGAGAGGCGCCATCCCCGTCCCTTCCCTTCCCTTGCAAGTCTGGTGGCTGAGGAGCGAGCGCGACGACAAGGATCAACGAGGGGAGCCAGCACGGCAAGGGATTCCTACTTACTAGGGTTGCCTCCCTGCCTGCCTGCGTAATGGGTCGCCACGCCAGGTAGAATTGGGCTGAATTTGTGGTTTTTTGGGGGTTGTCTAGTCTAGTAAAAAAATATTGTTGTATGTTGAAAAGCGTATAATAATATTTTTTGGTAGGTTTTGTCTGGTAAAAAAGTGCCCTGCTCATTTGGGCTTCATCTTTTGCCTTTTAGTTTCTTAATTTTATCTTTTATGGCCTTTTGGCTTTTTTGGGGCTTTTTTGCCTTTTATTTTTTTCATATTCCTTTACATTGTCAATGATGGGATAACCTGTTTTTCTATTTTTAATTTTTTACAATTTAATTACACTAAAAAAGCTAACAACAACTATAGTGAAAAAAAACCTCAAATAACGAAAAAAGCCAAAAGCCACAAAATTAAGCCCAAATTGGTGTTTTTTACTTTCCTTTGTATTGCTCTGCTCTTAGGGGAAAAATAAAGCCCAACAATCATGGCCTAACCAAATCAATCAATACGATTCCGACTCTTCGTTTCCTTTTCTTTCTTTTCTTCTTTGTAAAGTTTGGGTTGGTTGGATTGCTAGGAATTCCATTCAATTCAATTCATGTTGATGGAGTTGGATTGCTAGTACTACTACTTTGAAACGAATCGAAACATGTGGATTGATATAATCTGATTTGATCTGATGATGTTGCTGTAGTAATTCATCCACAGGATGCTGGGCGGCTTGTACGGCAACCTCCCGCCGCTGTCTAGTCCAGCGCCACCAAGACTGCGTCTCCCACCCTCCGTAAGCCCCCCACCACCTTCGCTCCTGAGAAACCAATAGCCCCGCCCCACTCCCCAGGACCACCGGCCGCCCTTGACACCACCACCGTCACCTCCTTCCAGCCCGCCCTTGTCGCCGTACAGTCCACCGTTCTTGAGTACGACCCCACCAGGCCCAACAAATATGAGGACTAGCGCAAGGAGAAGCTCAAGGAGACCGAGACGAAGGAGGAGCAGCGAGAGGATTTAGGAAAACAGGCAAGCAGGCAAGCAAGCATACATGTGTGCGTTGACCTTGGGCCGTGGCCCATTATCAGCCCAATTCTACCTGGCGTGGCGACCCATTACGCAGGCAGGCAGGCTGGGAGGCAACCCTAGTAAGTAGGGATCCTTGCCGCTGCGCTCGCTCCTCAGCCGCCAGACTTGCAAGGGAAGGGACAGGCGACCACTCTAACCCCCAAGGCAACTTGTACTTCGCAAGGAGCGGCGCCAACGACGAATTCGACCAAGATTCCTCCTACATAACTCTCCCTCGTTTTCGTTTTGCAGAGCTATTTTCTGTGCTTATGTGCTTATTTCTGATTAGAACGACGATAACCAAGAGGCTATTTTGCTTACCGTATTGAAGTCCACTTCTTTCAGTATTTCACTAACAACAGCATGCACCTCTTCAGTGGTTGGGGGTGACCCAGCATTTGTTCTACCTTTTCCTGTAGAGAGATGGAAAAGAGTTGAGTAGGCTACAATCCAACAGTTATACTGCATTATTCTGCTTAATGTCCAGGTCAAATGTGCTCAGGAAGGGCAGAATAACACAAATCTAACCCAAACTAAGCAAAGATACATGTGTAAACACGTATTCATGAGCTATTTACAACATCATGGCCCCTGGAGTAAGCAAGGAAACTTGTCCATTTGTTATGTTTTTTGGTTCTACCAGTCATGGCCCCTGGCTAAACAAAGAAATACAAAATTTCTTCGATGATCACAACACAAGCTCCAATTGCTTGCCATGCAATTCCAGCTTACTAGTTGTTAGTCAGACTTCTGTATCCATTTTATTCTATCCACACCGCACACTAGATAACGCCACAAGCAAACAGGGACATCTACTGCCGACAGCAACACATCAGAAGATATTTCAGGGGCAAGAAATTACCATTGGGAAGCTTCGTTCCAGAGCCCTGCAACACAGAAAACACCAAAGTGAGATCAGCAAATGAGAAAACGAACAGGCTTCCCAACATCAAGCATAGGCAAAGTGTAAATGAATGGGGGAGACACTAGACTGGATCGCTAAGCCTCCAGCATCCTAGAAATAGCTATTTTTAGCATGTCAGCATGTAGGCAACTCGGACGAAAATCCCAGCTTCGCGACGGGATAACACTAGACATGACATCCCGAAACAACGGATCGGAGCAAAACTCGCGCACGAGTGATAGGAAGGGGAAATTTGACCTGGAGAATGGCGGGGGACTTCTTGGCGGGCGCGGCGCGCGGGGTGAGCTCGGAGTACCTCTCGACGGTCTTCCTCTCCCTGGACGACCTCTCCACGGTGGGGGTGGCCGGCGCCGCCTCCCTCTTCTTCCTCCGCCCGCGCTTCCTCTCCGGCTGCGGCTCCTCGGGCTCGGTGTCCTTGGCGTCGTCGGCGAGCGGATCCGCCAGGGCGGGGCAGGCGCGCTTGGCGTAGGAGGCCATGGGAGACGGGGAGCTAGGGTTTTAGGGCTGGCGTCGGGGCCGGGGGGGGCGGGGGGCGGTGGAATTTTTGGGAGGCGGAGGCGGCGCACTCGATCAAATGGGGACGGGACGACTGGACAAGAGATTGGGTTTGGACGTTTATTCCTGCGCGCACCCCGCGTCTCAACCCGGCGAATCGGCCGTGTCTTGTGAGCGGGCTTCTCTCTCTTCGGTGTTTTACCTTTTTGTCTCTTTTCTAAGGCATCGAGTGTGTATATATTCCAAAAGAACTTAAAATGGGTCCCATTTAAATTGTAAGGCCAACGTGTTAATGTATGAGGCCACCGATCGATTCTAAGATGGTCCCACTCGGCAGATAAAAGAATATCTCACATTTCGAACCCACGTCTCTCATGAAATTTCCATATTTCCTCCGAACCCTTCTGCGTCCGCTCCCATCGCTGCTGCCCCGTTCCCCTCCACCGCCGCCCCGTGATTCCGCAGCCACTGGTGCCGGATCTGACCCTTCGGTATCCGTTGGCACCGGATCAGGCTCTTATCATCTCAATCCTCGTGCCTTCCGCCTCTGCTCCCATCGTCACCCCGTTCCTCGCCGCCGTCGTTGCCCCGCGATTCCGCAGCCGTTGGCACCGGATCTGACCCTTCGACATCCGTTGGCATTGGATCAGGCCCTTCTCGTCTCAATCCTCGTGCCTTCCACCTCCTCTCCCATCGTCGCCCCGTTCCCCGCCGCCGCCCGTGGCAGCAGGGAATAAGGGGAGGACCAGCGTCTGCGAGCAGTCCCCGTCCAGGAGCAAGAGGTGCAGCTGCAACCGCTGTAGCCGGAGTACATCGGCGCGGCGAAGATGTACGCGTCCGGGTGGCCGCTCTTGCTCTCCGAGGCCGCGGTGAAGAAGTACGCGTCCGGGTAGCTGCTCTGGCTCTTCGAGGCCATGGAACCGCGCTCCAGGGCTGGGCGATGTGCTCCAGTCCAGAAGTTACAACTGCGCCGCCTGAAGCTCGAGAAGGTCAGGATTTGTTTTCTCCTACCGTGCTCCCATGCTTGACTGGTAGTTAATTACTGGAGTTAGTACTTGTGCGTTCATTGTTGTTGCAAAAAAATTATTGTGCTTGTGTGGTTGTAGAGTGCAGTACTTGCTCTTTCAGTATTTGTGCATTCATGATGTTGGAGATTAACTGAATACACTGATTGAAATGCAATGGATAAACCAGTAAAATGATACTGGTTAAGTTACAGTACAGAAGTTGAATGGAATCATCAAGAATACATTGGTAGATAATCTAATCTAATATTACAAGCAGTGCACTACAAGACGTACCAAAGTTAAGTTTCATGACCGAACCGATTCCATATATGCTCTATTAAGTCTGCCTTCAACTGGTGGTGTAATGCAGAATTATGAATATCTGCGTTAATTTCAAGTACCCTAGAAAATCCATGAATTGGTCCATTTCCAAGTCCTACGATGGGTGTCGAAGATCTCCTCTCATCATATGTCTCATCTAATCTTAGCTGATAGTTATCTCTCTCATCCTCAACTATCATATTGTGCAAAATAATACATGCATACATAATATCAGCAATGTCTTCTTGCTCCCAAAGACGTGCTGGTTCACGTATAATAGCCCATCGTTTCTGTAGAATCCCAAATGCACATTCTACATCTTTTCTTGCCGACTCATGCTTTTGCGCAAATAATTTATGCTTCATAGACTGAGGCATAGAGATTGATTTAACAAATGTTGCCCACTCTGGATACATACCATCTCCATGATAATAGCCCATATTGTATTCTGTGCCATTAACTGTAAACTTTACCTCTGGAGCCCTTCCTTCACCTCTCCGCTTAACGACTCAACAATCTACCCACTACAGCAGTGCCGCTTAATATTTTTGTATCTTTAAAAATATTAATCCATTTACAAAAAATGATATATCTCTAGATTTCTCACTCAAATGCCTTCATTTTTCATGTAGATCATATATTTTTATTTTGATCATAGCTAGGTGTAACTTAATACACAAAACAGAGGAAGTTCTCTGTTCTGGCAATCTGGACAGCAAGAATCAAATGCGTCCCAACCACAGTACAAGGATCCAAAAAATATGATTTTTATATAAAAATTAGATTATTGAATTCTCTACATTTTTCTCAATTGCGACCATAATCATAAAAATCATTTACTACCCCTAAATCACACTTGAACAATAGTATGTCTCAATCTGCTCCCCTGACAGACATCGGTGTTCTCGACTCTGCTACGCCTAGATCCCACGGCCAAAAATGCTGAAACAAATACAGAAGATGGGTCTCGAAGTCCTCTACAATTTTTCTTTTGGGAAGATCCGCAGGAAAAATCGTTTCATGGGTATAAACCGTGCAAACAGACGCGCTGCGCGAATTGATCTACATGCAGACAGTAGGTAATTTCTAATTGGGCAATCAATCTGCTAATCCCCTTCAATTTCCGTGCCAAGAACACTAATTGTTCTAAAAACAGAGGGATTTGGGATTAGAAAAAATTACCTCTTGGGATCTCCACTCTTCTTTCCTCCTCTTGTTCTTCCTTCTCTTCCCTTTTTTTTCTCCTTGGCACTAATGGCAGCAGCTATTAGGGGAGGGGAGGCGCAATTCTGGATGGGGGGTGCGGCCAAGGGGTGGGGGTGGCCAAGGGGTAGGAGAGGGGAAAGAGGGGGGTGGCTAGGTTAAGGGGGGTGGTCACCCCTTGGGCCTCTGGCCCAAGGTGGTCGGCCCATTCTTTAGGTAGCCCACTTAGAGGCTTTTATTTAATTATTTAATTTATTTTACACTGTTCTATAATTTTTATTTTTCTCTTCTCGCGATTTACCGAAAAACCGGTGACTTCGCGATTTTTTTAGAAACCTACGCCGAATCGACGATCAGGATATTACATACTCACACATTTATCCCAATCTCTTTCTTCAGCAATTGTAACTCAATAGGTGGAAGCTGCAGCTGTGATGCATGGACGATTTGATTTCACTATTTCAGTAAGCTAAGCTAGCTTGCTAGTAAAATCCTCATTCAAAATGTCTCTGATCTTACAGTTAAGCAACTGTGTTTATGTACAATAACGTGCATCATCTTAATTAGATGTTTTCTTATTTTTTTCTCAAGATTTGGCAGGATCTCTGCATTCATCAGAGAAGGAACACCTCAGAATCAGAGGTGTCGAAGAAGTTTCACAACGAAGAAGAAGAAGAAGAAAAGCAGATTACAACTGC
This sequence comes from Bonia amplexicaulis, assembly GCA_036346245.1. Taxonomy (NCBI): domain Eukaryota; kingdom Viridiplantae; phylum Streptophyta; class Magnoliopsida; order Poales; family Poaceae; genus Bonia; species Bonia amplexicaulis. Next base: position 176,439 of record CM070746.1, on the reverse strand, counting down.
TGCTAAAAAACCACAGCAAGCACAACCATCAACAGCTCAAAAAGGAAAGCCCTTTTGAACAATTGAAGCTCCAGACGACCAAGAATTCTGGATGTTTTCTTATCAACTATGAATGCATACTTCTTGCCATGCATGTAATTCATATGTATGTATACGTATTACCTTCTTACTAGGAAAAACCGATGTGCTCATCTTCAAGTGATGAAGATTCCCTTGCCCGGATTGCAGCCACTGTGTGCTGTCAAGGAGCCGCATTGATAACAGGGAACCTTGCATCAAGAGATGGGTTCTGCTGCAGAGAAATGTTTAGGGTTTAGGGTTTAGGTCACGTTTTCGGTTAAATATGTTTCGAAATATAAAAATGCCTGGACTGCATCGGTAACCCTGGAACGACTAGGATAACTGAAAATTGTGAGCTATAGGTACGCTTTCGGTATATGTGCTCTGAAAAATACAAATCCCCGGATTACTCCGGCAACCCCGGAACGACTAGAAAAGCTGAAATGATGAGTTATATGTCACGTTTTTGACCACATATGCTCCAAGAAACAAAAATCGTCGGAATGCTCCAGTAACCCTAGCATTACTAGAAAAGCTGAAAATCGTGAGTTATAGGTCACGCTTTCGGCGAAATGTGACACGGAAAAAAAAATCCCCGGAGTCCTCCAGTAACCCCAAAACGACTAGAAAAGCGGAAAATCTTAAGCTATGAGTCAGCCTTTCGGCCAAATGTGATGCGACAAAAATTCACAGAATCCTCCGGTAACATCGGAATGATTAGAAAAGTTGAAAATCGTTAGCTATAGGTCATGCTTTCAGGCAAATGTGCTCCGAAAAATAAAAATCCCCGGACTGCTCTGCTAAGCTCGGGACGACTAGAAAAGCTGAAATCGTGAGTTATAGGTCACGCTTTCGGCCGAATCTGCTCCGAGAAACAAAAATCCCCGGATTGCTACGGTAACCCTGGAACGACTAGAAAAATTGAAAATCGTGAGCTATAGGTCACGCTTTCGGCCAAATGTGCTCCAAAAAAAAAATCCCCAGTAACCCCAAAACAACTAGAAAAGCTGAAATCGTGAGCTATAGGTCACGCTTTCGGCCAAATTTGCTCCGAAAAACAAAAATACCCGGAATGCTACGGTACCCTGGAACGATTAGAAAAGTTAAAAATCGTGAGCTATATGTTACTCTTTTGGTCAAATGTGCTCCGAAAAAAAATCCCCAGACTGGCCTAATAACGCTGGAACGATTAGAAAAGCTGAAAATCGTGAGCTATAGGTCACACTTTCGGCGAAATATGTTTCGAAATATAAAAATACCAGGACTACTCCGGTAACCATGAAACGACTAGAAAAGCAGAAAATCGTGAGCTATTGGTACGCTTTTAGCAAATGTGCTCCGAAAAATAAAAATCCCCGGACTACTTTGGTAACCCCGGAACGACTAGAAAAGCTGAAATCGTAACCTATAGGTCACGCTTTCGACTAAATCTGCCCCGAGAAACAAAAATTATCGGAATGCTCCGGTAACACCGGCACGACTAGAAAAACTAAAAATCGTGAGTTATAGGTCACGCTTTTGGCGAAATGTGCTTTGAAAAATAAAATACCTGGACCGCTCTGGAAACACCGGAACGACTAGAAAAGCTGAAAACCGTGAGCTATAGGAACACTTTCGGCAAATGTGCTCCAAAAATTAAAAATCCCCGACTTTGGTCATGCTTTCAGGCAAATGTGCGCCGAAAAATAAAAATCCACGGATTGCTCCGGTAACAAAGGAACGACTAGAAAAGCTGAAAATCTTGAGCAATTGCTCATGCTTTCGGCCAAATGTGCTCAGAAAAATAAAAATCCCCGGACTGCTCCGGTAACCCCGGAACGACTAGAAATTTGAAATCGTGAGCTATAGGTCACGCTTTCAGCCAAATTTGATGCGAAAGGAAATCCTTAGAATCCTCCGGTAACTCCAGAACGACTGGAAAAGCTAAAAATTGTGAGCTTTAGGTCACGTTTTTGGCAAAACCTACTCCGAAAAATAAAAATCCCCGGACTACCCCGGTAACCACGAAGCGACTAGAAAAGCTGAAAATCGTGAGGTATAGGTCACGCCACCAAAATCGCCCGAGAAAAATATTCTGACCGCCCAGAACCCTTGAACGACTAGAAAAGCTGAAAATCGTGAGCTATAGGCCACGCTTTCGGCCAAATGTGATGCCAAAAAAAAAATATCTGGAGTCATCCAATAACCCAGGAACGACTAGAAAAGGGGAAATCTTAAGCTATGGTTCAGCCTTTCGGAATCCCCCGGTAACACTGAAACGATTAGAAAAGTTGAAAATCGTTAGCTATAGGTTACGCTTTTGTGCAAATATGCTCCGAAAAATAATAGTCCTCGGACTACTCCGATAACCCCGGAACGACTACAAAAGCTGAAATCGTGAGCTATAGGTCACGCTTTCGGCCAAATTTGCCTCGAGAAGTAAAAATCGTGAGCTATATGTCAGTTTTTGGCCAAATGTGTTCCAAAATATAAAAATACCCGGATTGCTCCGGTAACCCTGGAACGACTAGAAAAGCAGAAAATCATGAGCTATAGGTCACGCTTTCGGCCAAATGTGCTTCAAAAAATAAAAATACCTGAACTGCTCTGGTAACATCGGAACGACTAGGAAAGCTGAAAATTGTGAGCTATAGGTACGCTTTCGACAAATGTGCTCCGAAAAATAAAAATCGCCAGACTACTCCGGTAACCCCGGAACGACTAGAAAAGCTGAAATCGTGAGCTATAGGTCACGCCACCAAATCGACCAGAAACAAAAATCGCCGAAATGCTCTTAAACACTGGCATGACTAGAAAAGCTGAAAATTGTGAGTTATAGGTCACGCTTTCGGCCAAATGTGCTTCGAAAAATAAAAATACTCGGACGGCTCTCGTAACATCAGAACGACTAGAAAAGCTGAAAATAGTGAGGTATAGGTCATGCTTTCGGTCAAATGTGCTCCGAAAAATAGAAATCCACGGGCTGCTCCGGTTACAAAGGAACAACTAGAAAAGCTAAAATCGTGAGCAATTGGTCACGCCACCAAAATGTGTTCAAAATAGAAATTCCTGACCGCCTGGTGACCCTGAACGACTAGAAAAGCAGAAATCATGAGTTATAGGTCACGCTTTCGGCCAAATGTGATGTGAAAGAAAATACCTGGAATCCTCCGGTAACTACGGAACGACTGGAAAAGCTAAAAATTGTGAGGCTTAGCTCACGCATTCGGCAAAATGTGCTCCAAAAAATAAAAATCACTGGACAGCCCCGGTAACCCCGGAACGACTAGAAAAGCTGAAAATCGTGAGGAGGTCACGCTTTTGGCCAAATCTGCTCCTAGAAACAAAAATCCCCGGAATGCTCCGGTAACCCCAGAACGACTAGAAAAGTTGAAAATCGTGAGTCAGATGTCACTCTTTCTACCAAATGTGCTCAAAAATAAAAATCCCAGACCGCCCAAGAACCTGGAACGACTAGAAAATCTAAAAATCGTGAGCTATAGGTCACACTTTCGGCCAAATGTGTTCCAAAATATAAAAATACCCGGACTGCTCCGGTAACCCTGGAATAACTAGAAAAGCAGAAAATCGTGAGCTATAGGTACGCTTTCGGCAGATGTGGTCCGAAAAATAAAAATTCACGGACTACTCCGGTAACCCCGTAACGACTAGAAAAACTGAAATCATGAGTTATAGGTCACGTTTTCGACCTAATCTGCCCCGAGAAATAAAAATTATCGGAATTTTCCAGTATCACTGGCACGACTAGAAAAGCTGAAAATCGTGAGTTATAGGTCATGCTTTCGGCCAAATGTGCTTCAAAAAATAGAAATACCCGGACCGCTCTGGAAACACCGGAACGACTAGAAAAGTTGAAAATCGTGTGCTATAGGTACGCTTTAGGCTGAATCTTCTCCAAGAAACAAAATTTCTCCGACTACTCCGGTAACCCTCGAATAACTAGAAAAGTTAAAAATCGTGAGCTATAGGTCACTCTTCCGGCCAAATGTGCTGCGAAAAATAAAAATCCCAGATAGGCCCGGTAACCCTAGAACGACAAGAAAAGCTGAAAATCGTGAGCTAAGTTACGCTTTTGGCAAATGTGCTCCGAAAAATAAAAATCCCCGGACTACTCCAGTAACCTCGGAACGGCTAGAAAAGCTGAAATCGTGAGCGATCACACTTTCGACCAAATCTGCCCTGAGATAAAAATCGTCGGAATGCTCCGGTAACCCTAGCACGACTAGAAAAGCTAAAAATCGTGAGTTATAGGTCACGCTTTCGGCCAAATGTGCTTCGAAAAATAAAAATACCCGAATTGCTCTGGTAACACCGGAACGAGTAGTAAAGCTGAAAATCGTGAGCTATAGGTACGCTTTCGGCAAATGTGCTCTAAAAAATAAAAATCCCCGGACTACTCCAGTAACCCCGTAACGACTAGAAAATCTGAAATCGTAAGCTATAGGTTACGCATTCGACCGAATCTGCCCCTAGAAACAAAAATCGTCGGAATGCTCTGCTAACCCTGGCATGACTAGAAAAGCTGAAAATCGTGAGTTATAGGTCACGCTTTCGGCCAAATGTGATGCGAAAGAAAATACCTGGAATACTCCGGTAACTCCGGAACGACTGGAAAAGTTGAAAATTGTGAGCTTTAGCGCACGCTTTCGGCAAAATGTGCTCCAAAAAATAAAAATCCCTGGACTGCCCCGGTAACCCCGGAACGAGTAGAAAAGCTGAAAATCGTGAGGTATAGGTCACGCTTTTGTCCAAATCTGCTCATAGAAACAAAATTCCCCCGACTGCTCCGGTAACCCTTGAACGACAAGAAAAGCTGAAAATCGTGAGCTATAGGTCAGGGTTTCGGCCAAATGTGACGCGAAAAAAAATCCCCGGAGTCCTCCAGTAACCCCGAAACGACTAGAAAAGCAGAAAATCTCGAGCTATGGGTCACCCTTTCGGTCAAATGTGATGCGATAAAAATCCCTGGAATCCTCCGGTAACATCGAAATGTTTAGAATAGTTGAAAATCGTTAGCTATAAGACACGCTTTTGTGCAAATGTGCTCCGAAAAATAAAAATCCCCGTACTGTTCCGATAACCCCGGAACGACTAGAAAAGCTGAAATCGGGAGCTATAGGTCACGCTTTCCACCAAATCTGCCCCGAGAAACAAATTGTCGGAATGCTCCGGTAACACTAGCACGACTAGAAAAGCTGAAAATCGTTAGCTATAGGTTACACTTTCGTGCAAATGTGCTCCGAAAAATAATAATCCTCGGACTGCTCCGATAACCCCGAAACGACTAGAAAAGCTGAAATCGTGAGCTATAGGTCACGCTTTTGGCCAAATTTGTTCCGAGAAACAAAAATCCCCGGAATGCTACGGTAACCCTGGAACGACTAGAAAACTTGAAAATCGTGAGCTGTAGGTCACTCTTTCGGCCAAATGTGCTCCGAAAGAAAATACCTAGACTAGCTCAGTAACCCTGGAACGACTAGAAAAGCTAAAAATAGTGAGCTATCGGTCACACTTTCGGCCAAATGTGTTACAAAATATAAAAATACCCGGATTGCTCCAGTAACGCTGGAATGACTAGAAAAGCAGAAAATTGTTAGCTATAGGTCACGCTTTAGGCCAAATGTGCTTCGAAAAATAAAAATACCTAAACTGCTCTGGTAACATCGGAACGACTAGAAAAGCTGAAAATCGTGAGCTATATGTACGCTTTCGACAAATGTGCTCCAAAAAATAAAAATGCCCAGACTACTCCGGTAACCCCGAAATGACTAGAAAAGCTGAAATCGCGAGCTATAAGTTACGCATTCGCCCAAATCTGCCCCGAGAAACAAAAATCGTCGGAATGCTCTAATAATCCTGGCATGACTAGAAAAGCTGAAAATCGTGAGGTATAAGTCATGCTTTCGTCCAAATGTGCTCCGAAAAATAGAAATCCCTGGGCTGCTCCGATAACAAAGGAACAACTAGAAAAGCTGGAATCGTGAGCAATTGGTCATGCTTTCAGCCAAATATGCTCCGAAAAATAGAAATTCCCCGGACTACTCCGGTGACCTCGGAATGAATAGAAAAACAGAAATCATGAGTTACAAGTCACGTTTTTGGCCAAATGTGATGCGAAAGAAAATACCTGGAATCCTCCGGTAACTCCGGAACGACTGGAAAAGCTGAAAATTGTGAGCTCACGCTTTCGGTAAAATGTGCTCCAGAAAATAAAAATTCCCAGACTGGCCCAGTAACCCTGGACGACTAGAAAAGCTAAAAATCGTGAGCTATGGGTTACACTTTTGGCCAAATGTGTTCCAAAATATAAAAATACCCGGACTGCTCGGGTAACCCTGGAACGATTAGAAAAGTAGAAAATCATGAGCTATAGGTACGTTTTCGGCAGATGTGCTCTGAAAAATAAAAATCCACGGACTACTCCGGTAACCCCAGAACGACTAGAAAAAAATAAAATCATGAGCTATAGGTCACGCTTTCAACCAATTCTGCCACGAGAAATAAAAATCGTCGGAATGCTCCGGTATCACTGGCACGACTAGAAAAGCTGAAAATCGTGAGTTATATGTTATTCTTTCGGCCAAATGTGCTTCAAAAAATAAAAATACCCGGACCGCTCTGGAAACACCGGAACAACTAGAAAAGCTGAAAATCGTGAGCTATAGGTACGCTTTCGGCCGAATCTTCTCCAAAAAATAAAATTCCCACGACTGCTCCGGTAACTCTATGGGAAAATCTCGAGCTATGGGTCACCCTTTTGGTGAAATGTGATGCGATAAAAATCCCTAGAATCCTCCGGTAACATCGAAACGTTTAGAATAGTTGAAAATCGTTAGCTATAAGACACGCTTTTGTGCAAATGTGCTCCGAAAAATAAAATTCCCGGACTGCCCCGATAACACCGAAACGACTAGAAAAGCTGAAATCATGAGCTATAGGTCACGCTTTCCACCAAATCTGCCCTGAGAAACAAAAATTGTTGGAATGCTCCGGTAACACTAGCACGACTAGAAAAGCTGAAAATCGTGAGTCATATGTCACGCTTTTGCCAAAAGTGCTTTGGAAAATAAAAATACCCGGATCGCTCTGGAAACACCGGAACGACTAGAAAAGTTGAAAACCGTGAGCTAGAGGTACGCTTTCGGCTAATGTGCTCCAAAAATTGAAAATCCCCGGTTTGGCACACTAACTCTGGAACGACTAGAAAAGCTGAATATCTAGAGCTATAGGTCACACTTTCATCCAAATGTGCTCCGAAAAATAAAAACCCCGGAACGACTAGAAAAGCTAAAATGGTGAGCTATGGATCAGTCTTCCGGCCAGATGAGCTCCGAAAAATAAAAATCCCCAAACTGGCCCGGTAACCTTAAAATGACTAAAAAAGCTGAAATCGCTATAGGTCACGTTTTCGGCCAAATGTGTCATGAAAATTAAAATCCTGACCGACCCAGAACCCGAACGACTAGAAAAGCTGAAAATCGTGAGCTATAGATCAGTCTTTCGGCCAAATGAGCTCCAAAAAATAAAAATGCCCAAACTGGCCCGGTTACCTTAGAACGACTAGAAAAGCTGAAAATCGTGATCTATAGGTCATGTTTTCGGCCAAATGTGCTGCGAAAATTAAAAATCCTCAGACCGACTGCAACCCCTAACGACTAGAAAAGTCGAAAATCGTGAGCTATAGATCGCCTTCGGCCAAATGAGCTCCAAAAAATAAAAATCCCCAAACTGGCCCGGTAACCTTAGAAAGACTAGAAAAGCTGAAAATCGAGAGCTATAGGTCACATTTTCGCCAAATGTGTCATGGAAATTAAAATCCTGGATCGACCTTAACCCCGAACGACTAGAAAAGTCGAAAATCGTGAGCTATAGATCGCCTTCCCGCCGATGAGCTTCAAAAATAAAAATCTAAAACCGCCCAGAACCTTAAAATGACTAGAAAAGTCAAAATCGTGAGTTATAGGTCATGTTTTCGCCAAATGTGTCATGAAATCGAAAATCCCTGACCGACCCAGAACCCCGTAACGACTAGAAAAGCCGAAAATCGTGAGCGATAGGTCACGCTTACCAAATGTGTCGCGAAATTAAAATCCCTGACCGACCGGTAACCCCGAACGACTAGAAAAGTCGAAAATTGTGAGCTATAGATCGCCTTTTCTACCAAATGAGTCTGAAAATAAAAATGCCCAAACCGCCCGATAACCTTAGAACGACTAGAAAAGTCGAAAATCGTGAGCTATAGGTCACGCCGCCAAATGTGTCGCGAAAATTAAAACCCCTGACCGACCCAGTAACCCGAACGACTAGAAAAGCCGAAAATCGTGAGCTATAGATCGCTCTTTACCAAATGAGCTCCAAAATTAAAAACTCGGATCGACCCTAACCCTGAACGACTAGAAAAGTCGAAAATCGTGAGCTATAGGTCACATTTTCGCCAAATGTGTCGCGAAAATTAAAATCCCTGACCGACCCTAACCCCGAACGACTAGAAAAGTCGAAAATCGTGAGCTATAGATCGCCTTTCTACCAAATGAGTTCAAAAATAAAAATTCCCAAACCGCCCAGAACCTTAGAACGACTAGAAAAGTCGAAAATTGTGAGCTATGGGTCACGCTTTCGAAATATGCTTCGAAAATAAAAATCCTGACCGACCGGTAACCCCGAACGACTAGAAAAGCCGAAAATCGTGAGCTATAGGTCACGCCGACAGATGTCTTCGAAAATTAAAAATCCTCGACCGACCCAGAACCCCTAACGACTAGAAAAGTCGAAAATTGTGAGCTATAGATCGCCTTAGGCCAGATGAGTTCAAAAAATAAAAATGCGTAAACCGCCCAGAATCTTAGAATGACTAGAAAAGCTAAAAATCGTGAGCTATAGGTCACGTTTTCCAAATGTGTCATGAAAATTAAAATCCCTGACCGACCCAGAACCGGAACGACTAAAAAGTCGAAAATCGTGAGTCAGATCGCCTTCCTACCAAATGAGCTCCAAAAATAAAATCCCCAAACCGCCCAGAACCTTAGAAAGACTAGAAAAGTCGAAAATCGAGAGCTATAGGTCACATTTTCGCCCAAATGTGTCATGGAAATTAAAATCTCGGATCGACCAGAACCCCGAACGACTAGAAAAGCCGAAAATCGTGAGCTATAGATCGCCTTCCGTCGGATGAGCTCAGAAAAAAAAAAATCCCAAACCGCCCTAACCTTAAAATGACTAGAAAAGTCGAAATCGTGAGTTATAGGTCATGTTTTCGCCAAATGTGTCGCGAAATTGAAAATCCCTGACCGACCCAGAACCCCGGAACGACTAGAAAAGCTGAAAATCGTGAGCGATAGGTCACGCTTTACCAAATGTGTTCATGACAATTAAAAATCCCTGACCGACCTTTAACCCCTTAACGACTAGAAAAGTCGAAAATTGTGAGCTATAGATCGCCTTTCTACCAAATGAGTCCGAAAATAAAATGCCCAAACCGGCCCAGAACCTTAGAACGACTAGAAAAGCCGAAAATCGTGAGCTATAGGTCACGCCGCCAAATGTGTCGCGAAAATTAAAATCCCCGAACCGACCCTTACCTCGGAGAACGACTAGAAAAGTCGAAAATCGTGAGCTATAGATCGCCTTCTACCAAATGAGCTCCAAAATTAAAAATCCCTGACCGACCCAGAACCCCGAACGACTAGAAAAGCTGAAAATCGTGAGCTATAGGTCACATTTTCGGCCAAATGTGCTGCGAAAATTAAAAATCCCCGGACTGACCCGGTAACCCCGGAACGACTAGAAAAGCTGAAAATCGTGAGCTATAGATCAGTCTTTCGGCCAAATGAGCTCCGAAAAATAAAAATCCCCAAACTGGCCCGGTAACCTTAGAACGACTAGAAAAGCTGAAAATCGTGAGCTATGGGTCACGCGACCATATGTGCTTGCGAAAATAAAAATCCCTGACCGACCTTGTAACCCCGAACGACTAGAAAAGTCGAAAATCGTGAGCTATAGGTCACGCTTACCAAATGTGCTTCGCGAAATTAAAATCCTGACCGACCCAGAACCCCGAACGACTAGAAAAGTCGAAAATTGTGAGCTATAGATCAATCTTCCCACCATTAGCTCAAAAAATAAAATGCGTAAACCGCCCTAATCTTAGAACGACTAGAAAAGCTGAAAATCGTGAGCTATAGGTCACGCTTACCAAATGAGCTCAAAAATAAAATCCCAAACCGCCCCAGAACCTTAGAACGACTAGAAAAGTCGAAAATCGTGATCTATAGGTCATGTTTTCGCCAAATGTGCCGCGAAAATTAAAATCTCGATCGACCCGGGTACCCCTAACGACTAGAAAAGCCGAAAATCGTGAGCTATAGATCGCCTTTCGGCCAAATGAGCTCCAAAAATAAAATCCCCAAACCGCCCTAAACCTTAGAAAGACTAGAAAAGCTGAAAATCGAGAGCTATAGATCAATCTTCCCAACGATTAGCTCAAAAATAAAATGCGTAAACCGCCCTAAATCTTAGAACGACTAGAAAAGCCGAAAATCGTGAGCTATAGGTCACGCCGCCAAATGAGTTCAAAATAAAAATCCCCAAACCGCCTCGGTAACCTTAGAACGACTAGAAAAGCCGAAAATCGTGATCTATAGGTCATGTTTTCGCCAAATGTCAAATAAAATTAAAATCTCGACCGACTGCAAACCCTAAACGACTAGAAAAGTCGAAAATCGTGAGCTATAGATCGCCTTTCGCCAAATGAGCTCCAAAAATAAAATCCCAAACCGCCCCAGAACCTTAGAAAGACTAGAAAAGTCGAAAATCGAGAGCTATAGATCAATCTTCCCACGATTAGCTCAAAAAATAAAAATGCGTAAACCGCCCTAATCTTAGAACGACTAGAAAAGTCGAAAATCGTGAGCTATAGGTCACGCCGCCAAATGAGTTCAAAAATAAAAATCCCCAAACCGCCCAGAACCTTAGAATGACTAGAAAAGTCGAAAATCGTGAGCTATAGGTCACATTTTCGCCAAATATGCCGCGAAAATAAAAATCCCTGATTGATCCCAGAACCCTGAACGACTAGAAAAGCCGAAAATCGTGAGCTATAGGTCACGCCGCCAAATGTGTCGCGAAAATTAAAATCCCGGACCGACCCAGAACCCCGAACGACTAGAAAAGTCGAAAATCGTGAGCTATAGGTCACGCCGCCAAATGTGTCATGAAAATTAAAATCCCTGATTGACCCAGAACCCCAAAACGACTAGAAAACCCGAAAATCGTGAGCTATAGGTCACATTTTCGCCAAATGTGTCATGAAATTAAAATCCTCGGACCGACCCAGAACCCGGAACGACTAGAAAAGTCGAAAATCGTGAGCTATAGATCGCCTTTCTACCAAATGAGCTCAAAAATAAAAATCCCAAACCGGCTCGTAACCTTAGAACGACTAGAAAAGCCGAAAATCGTGAGCTATGGGTCACGCCGCCAAATATGTTGCGAAATTAAAAATCCCGGACCGACCCAGAACCCCTAACGACTAGAAAAGCCGAAAATCGTGAGCTATAGATCGCCTTTCGGCCAAATGAGCTCAAAAATAAAATCCCCAAACCGCCTCGTAACGTTAGAACGACTAGAAAAGTCGAAAATCGTGAGCTATAGGTCACGCCGCCAAAATGTGCCGCGAAAATTAAAAATCCCTGACCGACCAGTAACCCCGAACGACTAGAAAAGCCGAAAATCGTGAGCTATAGGTCACGCTTTCGCCAAATATGCCGCGAAAATTAAAATCCGCAGACCGACCCTAAACCCCTGAACGACTAGAAAAGCCGAAAATCGTGAGCTATAGGTCACGCCGCCAAATGTGATGCGAAAATTAAAATACCTTAACTCGACCCAGAACCCGGAACGACTAGAAAAGCCGAAAATCGTGAGCTATAGATCGCCTTTCGGCCAAATGAGCTCAGAAAAATAAAATGCCCAAACCGGCCCGGTAACCTTAGAACGACTAGAAAAGCCGAAAATCGTGAGCTATAGGTCACGCCGCCAAATGTGTCTTCGAAAATTAAAATCCGGACCGACCCAGAACCCCGAACGACTAGAAAAGCCGAAAATCTTGAGCTATAGATCGGTCTTAGGCACGATGAGCTCAAAAATAAAATGCGTAAACCGCCCAGAACCTTAGAACGACTAGAAAGCGTAAAATCGTGAGCTATAGGTCACGCTTTCCAAATGTGCTACGAAAATAAAAATCCTGACCGACCGGTAACCCTGAACGACTAGAAAAGCCGAAAATCGTGAGCTATAGGTCACGCCGCCAAATATGCTCGAAAATTAAAATCCCAGATCGACCCAGAACCCTGAACGACTAGAAAAGTCGAAAATCGTGAGCTATAGGTCACGCCGCCAAATGTGCCGCGAAATTAAAATACCGACCGACCGGTAACCCCGAACGACTAGAAAAGTCAAAATCGTGAGCTATAGATCGCCTTTCTACCAAATGAGTTCAAAAATAAAATGCCCAAACCGCCCAAGAACCTTAGAACGACTAGAAAGCGAAAATCGTGAACTACGTGTCACGCCGACCAAATGTGCCGCGAAAATTAACAATCCCAGATCGACCGGTAACCCCTAACGACTAGAAAAGTCGAAAATCGTGAGCTATAGGTCACGCTTACCAAATGTGTCGCGAAAATTAAAAATCCCTGACCGACCCTAACCCCCGAACGACTAGAAAAGTCGAAAATCGTGAGCTATAGATCGCCTTTCTACCAAATGAGTCTCAAAATAAAAATGCCCAAACCGCCCAGAACCTTAGAACGACTAGAAAAGCCGAAAATCGTGAGCTACGTGTCACGCCGCCAAATGTGTGCGAAAATAAAATCCTGACCGACCCAGAACCCCGAACGACTAGAAAAGTCGAAAATCGTGAGTTATAGGTCACATTTTCGCCAAATGTGCTACGAAAATTAAAATCCCTGACCGACCCGGTAACCCCGAACGACTAGAAATGCCGAAAATCGTGAGCTATATATCGCCTTTCTACCAAATGAGTTCAAAAATAAAATCCCAAACCGCCCCAGAACCTTAGAACGACTAGAAAAGTCGAAAATCGTGAGCTACAGGTCACGCCGCCAAATGTGCCGCGAAAATAAAAATCCTGACCGACCCAGAACCCCGAACGACTAGAAAAGTCGAAAATCGTGAGCTATACGTCACGTTTTCGGCCAAATGAGCTCCGAAAAATAAAAATCCCCAAACTGGCCCGGTAACCTTAGAACGACTAGAAAAGCTGAAAATCGTGAGCTATAGGTCACATTTTCGGCCAAATATGCTGCGAAAATGAAAAATCCCCGGATTGATCCGGTAACCCCAGAACGACTAGAAAAGCTGAAAATCGTGAGCTATAGGTCACACTTTCATCCAAATGTGCTCCGAAAAATAAAAACCCCGGAACGACTAGAAAAGCTAAAATGGTGAGCTATGGATCGCCTTCTTACCAAATGAGTCTCAAAAATAAAATGCGTAAACCGCCCTAATCTTAGAACGACTAGAAAAGCCGAAAATCGTGAGCTATAGGTGACGCTTCCAAAAATGAGCTCAAAAATAAAAATCCCCAAACCGCCCAGAACCTTAGAACGACTAGAAAAGCCGAAAATCGTGATCTATAGGTCATGTTTTCGGCCAAATGTGCTGCGAAAATTAAAATCCTCGACCGACTGCAACCCCTAACGACTAGAAAAGTCGAAAATCGTGAGCTATAGATCGCCTTTCGGCCAAATGAGCTCTAAAAATAAAATCCCCAAACGCCCCAAACTTAGAAAGACTAGAAAAGTCGAAAATCGAGAGCTATAGATCAATCTTCCAGCCAGATTAGCTCCGAAAAATAAAATGCGTAAACCGCCCTTAATCTTAGAACGACTAGAAAAGCTGAAAATCGTGAGCTATAGGTCACGTTTTCGGCCAAATGAGCTCCGAAAAATAAAAATCCCCAAACTGGCCCGGTAACCTTAGAACGACTAGAAAAGCTGAAAATCGTGATCTATAGGTCATGTTTTCGGCCAAATGTGCTGCGAAAATTAAAAATCCTCAGACTGACCGGGTAACCCCGGAACGACTAGAAAAGCTGAAAATCGTGAGCTATAGATCAGTCTTTCGGCCAAATGAGCTCCAAAAAATAAAAATCCCCAAACTGGCCCGGTAACCTTAGAAAGACTAGAAAAGCTGAAAATCGAGAGCTATAGATCAATCTTCCGGCCAGATTAGCTCCGAAAAATAAAAATGCAGAAACTGGCCCGGTAATCTTAGAACGACTAGAAAAGCTGAAAATCGTGAGCTATAGGTCACGTTTTCGGCCAAATGAGCTCCGAAAAATAAAAATCCCCAAACTGGCCCGGTAACCTTAGAACGACTAGAAAAGCTGAAAATCGTGAGCTATAGGTCACATTTTCGGCCAAATATGCTGCGAAAATAAAAATCCTGATTGATCCCAGAACCCCGAACGACTAGAAAAGCCGAAAATCGTGAGCTATAGGTCACGCCGCCAAATGTGCTTCGAAAATTTAAAATCCCCTGACCGACCCTGGTAACCCCGAACGACTAGAAAAGTCGAAAATCGTGAGCTATAGGTCACGCTTACCAAATGTGTCGCGAAAATAAAAATCCCTGATTGACCCAGAACCCCAAACGACTAGAAAACCGAAAATCGTGAGCTATAGGTCACATTTTCGCCAAATGTGTCGCGAAATTAAAAATCCTCGACCGACCCGGCAACCCCTAACGACTAGAAAAGCCGAAAATCGTGAGCTATGGGTCACGCTTACCAAATGTGTTCAAAAATAAAAATCCCCTGACCGACCCAGAACCCCGAACGACTAGAAAAGCTGAAAATCGTGAGCTATAGGTAACGCTTTCTACCAAATGGGTCATGAAATTAAAATCCCTGACCGACCCAGAACCCCGAACGACTAGAAATGCCGAAAATCGTGAGCTATAGATCGCCTTTTCTACCAAATGAGTTCAAAAATAAAAATCACCAAACCGGCCTCAGAACGTTAGAACGACTAGAAAAGTCGAAAATCGAGAGCTATAGGTCACGCTTTCGCCAAATGTGTCATGGAAATTAAAATCCCCTGACCGACCCAGAACCCTGAACGACTAGAAAAGTCGAAAATCGTGAGCTATAGGTCACGCTTACCAAATGTGTCGCGAAATTAAAAATCCCTTGACCGACCCAGAACCCGAACGACTAGAAAAGTCGAAAATCGTGAGCTATAGATCGCCTTTTCTACCAAATGAGCTCAAAAATAAAAATCCCCAAACCGCCCAGAACCTTAGAACGACTAGAAAAGCCGAAAATCGTGAGCTACTGTGTCACGCTTCGCCAAATGTGGTGCGAAAAATAAAATCCCTGACCGACCCAGAACCCTGAACGACTAGAAAAGCTGAAAATCGTGAGCTATAGGTCACATTTTCGGCCAAATGTGCTACGAAAATTAAAATTCCCCGGACTGACCCGGTAACCCCGGAACGACTAGAAAAGCCGAAAATCGTGAGCTATAGATTAGTCTTTCTACCAAATGAGCTCAAAATAAAATCCCCAAACCGCCTCGGTAACCTTAGAACGACTAGAAAAGCCGAAAATCGTGAGCTATAGGTTACA
Organism: Bonia amplexicaulis; assembly: GCA_036346245.1. NCBI lineage: Eukaryota > Viridiplantae > Streptophyta > Magnoliopsida > Poales > Poaceae > Bonia > Bonia amplexicaulis. The sequence continues at coordinate 160,730 of CM070746.1, read as the reverse complement.
TTTTGGCCAAATATGTCGCGAAAATTAAAATCCCTGACCGACCCAGAACCCCTGAACGACTAGAAAAGTCGAAAATCGTGAGCTATAGGTCACGCCGCCAAATGTGCCGCGAAAATTAAAATACCGACCGACCCGGAACCCTGAACGACTAGAAAAGCCGAAAATCGTGAGCTATAGATCGCCTTCGGCCAAATGAGCTCAAAACTAAAATCCCCAAACCGCCCAGAACCATAGAACGACTAGAAAAGCCGAAAATCGTGAGCTATGGGTCACGCTTACCAAATGTGCTTCGAAATAAAAATCCCCAGACCGACCCAGAACCCTAACGACTAGAAAAGTCGAAAATCGTGAGCTATAGGTAACGCTTTCGGCCAAATGGGTCTGCGAAAATTAAAATCCCGGACCGACCCAGAACCCCGAACGACTAGAAATGTCGAAAATCGTGAGCTATAGATCGCCTTTTCTACCAAATGAGTTCAAAAATAAAAATCACCAACCGGCCTCAGAACGTTAGAACGACTAGAAAAGCCGAAAATCGAGAGCTATAGGTCACGCCGCCAAATGTGTCATGAAATTAAAATCCCTGACCGACCCAGAACCCCGAACGACTAGAAAAGTCGAAAATCGTGAGCTATAGGTCACGCTTTCGACCAAATGTGTCTTGAAAATTAAAATCCCCTGACCGACCCAGTAACCCGAGAACGACTAGAAAAGCCGAAAATCGTGAGCTATAGGTCACGCCGCCAAAATGTGTCGCTTGAATTAAAATCCCGGACCGACCCAGAACCCCGAACGACTAGAAAAGTCGAAAATCGTGAGTCGATCGGTCGCTTCGCCAAATGAGCTCAAAAATAAAATCCCCAAACCGCCCCAGAACCTTAGAACGACTAGAAAAGTCGAAAATCGTGAGCTACGGTCACGCTTACCAAATGTGTGCGAAAATAAAATCCCTGACCGACCTTAACCCCGAACGACTAGAAAAGTCGAAAATCGTGAGCTATAGGTCACATTTTCGCCAAATGTGCTACTGAAAATTAAAATCCCTGACCGACCGGTAACCCCGAACGACTAGAAATGCCGAAAATCGTGAGCTATATATCGCCTTTCTACCAAATGAGCTCAGAAAATAAAAATCCCCAAACCGCCCAGAACCTTAGAACGACTAGAAAAGCCGAAAATCGTGAGCTATGTGTCACGCCGCCAAATGTCGCGAAAATTAAAATCCCTGACCGACCCAGAACCCCTGAACGACTAGAAAAGTCGAAAATCGTGAGCTATAGATCGCTTTCGCCAAATGAGCTCAAAAAAATAAAAATCCCCAAACCGCCTCGTAACGTTAGAACGACTAGAAAAGCCGAAAATCGTGAGCTACGTGGTCACGCCGCCAAATGTGCTTGAAAATTAAAATCCCTGACCGACCCAGAACCCCGAACGACTAGAAAAGCTGAAAATCGTGAGCTATAGATCAGTCTTTCGGCCAAATGAGCTCCGAAAAATAAAAATGCCCAAACTGGCCTGGTAACCTTAGAACGACTAGAAAAGCTGAAAATCGTGAGCTATAGGTCATGCTTTCGGCCAAATGTGCTGCGAAAATTAAAAATCCCCGGACTGACCCGGTAACCCCGGAACGACTAGAAAAGCTGAAAATCTTGAGCTATAGATCGGTCTTCCGCCAAATGAGTTCAAAAATAAAATGCCCAAACCGCCCAGAACCTTAGAACGACTAGAAAAGCGAAAATCGTGAGCTATAGGTCACGCCGCCAAATGTGCTACGAAATTAAAATCCCTGACCGACCCAGAACCCCGAACGACTAGAAAAGCCGAAAATCGTGAGCTATAGGTCACGCCGCCAAATATGCCGCGAAAATTAAAATCCCTGATCGACCCAGAACCCTGTAACGACTAGAAAAGCCGAAAATCGTGAGCTATAGGTCACGCTTACCAAATGTGCCGCGAAAATTAAAATACCGACCGACCGGTAACCCCGAACGACTAGAAAAGCCGAAAATCGTGAGCTATAGATCGCCTTTTCTACCAAATGAGTTCAAAATAAAATCCCCAAACCGCCCAGAACCTTAGAACGACTAGAAAAGCGAAAATCGTGAACTACAGGTCACGTTTTCGACCAAATGTGCTGCGAAAATTAACAATCCCAGACCGACCCAGAACCCCGAACGACTAGAAAAGTCGAAAATCGTGAGCTATAGGTCACGCTTTTCCAAATGTGTTCGAAATTAAAATCCCTGACCGACCCAGAACCCCGAACGACTAGAAAAGTCGAAAATCGTGAGCTATAGATCGCCTTTTCGCCAAATGAGTTCGAAAATAAAATGCCCAAACCGCCCAGAACCTTAGAACGACTAGAAAAGTCGAAAATCGTGAGCTACGTGTCACGCTTTTCAAATGTGTGCGAAAATAAAATCCCTGACCGACCCAGAACCCCGAACGACTAGAAAAGCTGAAAATCGTGAGCTATAGGTCACATTTTCGGCCAAATGTGCTACGAAAATTAAAATCCCTGACCGACCCAGAACCCCGAACGACTAGAAATGCCGAAAATCGTGAGCTATATATCGCCTTTCTACCAAATGAGTTCAAAAATAAAAATCCCCAAACCGCCCAGAACCTTAGAACGACTAGAAAAGTCGAAAATCGTGAGCTATAGGTCACGCTTACCAAATGTGTCGCGAAAATAAAAATCCCTGACCGACCCAGAACCCCGAACGACTAGAAAAGCCGAAAATCGTGAGCTATACGTCACGCTTTCGGCCAAATGAGTCCAAAATAAAAATCCCCAAACCGCCCGGTAACCTTAGAACGACTAGAAAAGTCGAAAATCGTGAGCTATAGGTCACATTTTCGCCAAATATGTCGCAAAATGAAAATCCTGATTGATCCGGAACCCCGGAACGACTAGAAAAGCCGAAAATCGTGAGCTATAGGTCACATTTTCGCCAAATGTGTCGCGAAATTAAAAATCCTGACCGACCCAGAACCCCGAACGACTAGAAAAGCCGAAAATCGTGAGCTATAGTCACGCCGCCAAATGTGTCGCGAAAATTAAAATCCCTGACCGACCCAGAACCCCGAACGACTAGAAAAGTCGAAAATCGTGAGCTATAGGTCACGCCGCCAAATGTGCCGCAAAATTAAAATCCCTGACCGACCCTAGAACCCCGAACGACTAAAAAGTCGAAAATCGTGAGTATAGATCGCCTTTTCACCAAATGAGCTCCAAAAAATAAAAATCTCCAAACTGGCCATGTAACCCTAGAATGACTAGAAAAGCCGAAAATCGTGAGCTATATGTCACGATTTCGGCCAAATGTGCTGCGAAAATTAAAATCCCCGGACTGACCCGGTAACCCCGGAACGACTAGAAAAGCTGAAAATCGTGAGCTATAGATCGCCTTTGGCCAAATGAGTCTCAAAATAAAATGCCCAAACCGCCCCAGAACTCGAGAACGACTAGAAAAGTCGAAAATCGTGAGCTATAGATCGCCTTTCTACCAAATGAGTTCAAAAATAAAAATCCCAAACCGCCCGTAACTCGAGAACGACTAGAAAAGCCGAAAATCGTGAGCTATAGGTCACGCCGCCAAATATGCCGCGAAAATTAAAATCCCCAAACCGACCCAGTAACCCTGAACGACTAGAAAAGTCAAAATCGTGAGCTATAGGTCACGCCGCCAAATGTGCTCGCGAAAATTAAAAATACCGACCGACCCAGAACCCCGAACGACTAGAAAAGTCGAAAATCGTGAGCTATAGATCGCCTTTTCTACCAAATGAGTTCAAAATAAAATTCCCAAACCGCCCAGAACCTTAGAACGACTAGAAAAGTCGAAAATCGTGAGCTATGGTCACGCCGCCAAATGTGCCGAAAATTAAAATCCTGACCGACCCAAGAACCCCGAACGACTAGAAAAGCCGAAAATCGTGAGCTATAGATCGCCTTTCTACCAAATGAGTCGAAAATAAAAATCCCCAAACCGCCCGAACCTTAGAACGACTAGAAAAGCCGAAAATCGTGAGCTATGGGTCACGCCGCCAAATATGTTGCGAAAATTAAAATCCTGACCGACCCAGAACCCCGAACGACTAGAAAAGCCGAAAATCGTGAGCTATAGATCGCCTTCTACCAAATGAGCTCAAAAATAAAAATCCCCAAACCGCCTCGAACGTTAGAACGACTAGAAAAGCTGAAAATCGTGAGCTATAGGTCACGTTTTCGGCCAAATGTGCCGCGAAAATTAAAAATCCCCGGACTGACCCGGTAACCCCGGAACGACTAGAAAAGCTGAAAATCGTGAGCTATAGGTCACGTTTTCGGCCAAATATGCTGCGAAAATTAAAAATCCGCAGACTGACCCGGTAACCCCAGAACGACTAGAAAAGCTGAAAATCGTGAGCTATAGGTCACGTTTTCGGCCAAATGTGCTGCGAAATTAAAATACCGACCGACCTTAGCAGAACCCCGAACGACTAGAAAAGCCGAAAATCGTGAGCTATAGATCGCCTTCTACCAAATGAGTCGAAAAATAAAATGCCCAAACCGCCCCGTAACCTTAGAACGACTAGAAAAGCCGAAAATCGTGAGCTATAGGTCATGCTTTCTACCAAATGTGTCGCGAAAATTAAAATCCCTGACCGACCCAGAACCCCGAACGACTAGAAAAGTCGAAAATCTTGAGCTATAGATCGGTCTTCGGCCAAATGAGTTCAAAAATAAAAATGCGTAAACCGCCCAGAACCTTAGAACGACTAGAAAAGCGAAAATCGTGAGCTATAGGTCACGCCGCCAAATGTGCTACGAAAATTAAAATCCCTGACCGACCCAGAACCCCGAACGAGTAGAAAAGTCGAAAATCGTGAGCTATAGGTCACGCCGCCAAATATCCCGCGAAAATTAAAATCCCCAGACCGACCCAGAACCCTGAACGACTAGAAAAGCCGAAAATCGTGAGCTATAGGTCACGCCGCCAAATGTGTCAAAAATTAAAATACCGACCGACCGGTAACCCCGAACGACTAGAAAAGCCGAAAATCGTGAGCTATAGATCGCCTTTTACCAAATGAGTTCAAAAATAAAATCCCCAAACCGCCCAGAACCTTAGAACGACTAGAAAAGCGAAAATCGTGAACTATAGTCACGCCGACCAAATGTGTCGCGAAAATTAACAATCCCTGACCCGACTGCAACCCCGAACGACTAGAAAAGTCGAAAATCGTGAGCTATAGGTCACGCCGCCAAATGTGCCGCGAAATTAAAAATCCCTGACCGACCCAGAACCCCGAACGACTAGAAAAGCCGAAAATCGTGAGCTATAGATCGCCTTTCTACCAAATGAGTCAGCAAAAATAAAATGCCCAAACCGCCCAGAACCTTAGAACGACTAGAAAAGCCGAAAATCGTGAGCTATAGTCACGCCGCCAAATGTGGTGCGAAAATAAAAATCCTGACCGACCTTGAACCCCGAACGACTAGAAAAGCCGAAAATCGTGAGTTATAGGTCACATTTTCGCCAAATGTGCTACGAAAATTAAAATCCCTGACCGACCCAGAACCCCGAACGACTAGAAATGCCGAAAATCGTGAGCTATAGATCGCCTTTCTACCAAATGAGTCAAAATAAAAATCCCCAAACCGCCCCAGAACCTTAGAACGACTAGAAAAGCCGAAAATCGTGAGCTATAGGTCACGCTTACCAAATGTGTCGCGAAATTAAAAATCCCTGACCGACCCAGAACCCCGAACGACTAGAAAAGTCAAAATCGTGAGCTATACGTCACGCCGCCAAATGAGTTCAAAAATAAAATCCCCAAACCGCCCCAGAACCTTAGAACGACTAGAAAAGTCGAAAATCGTGAGCTATAGGTCACATTTTCGCCAAATATGTCGCGAAATGAAAATCCCTGATTGATCCAGAACCCCGAAACGACTAGAAAAGCCGAAAATCGTGAGCTATAGGTCACATTTTCGCCAAATGTGTCGCGAAAATTAAAATCCCTGACCGACCCAGAACCCCGAACGACTAGAAAAGCCGAAAATCGTGAGCTATAGGTCACGCTTACCAAATGTGTCGCGAAAATTAAAATCCCTGACCGACCCAGAACCCCGAACGACTAGAAAAGCCGAAAATCGTGAGCTATAGGTCACGCCGCCAAATGTGCCGCAAAATTAAAATCCCTGACCGACCCAGAACCCCGAACGACTAAAAAGTCGAAAATCGTGAGTCAGATCGCCTTTCACCAAATGAGCTCCAAAAAATAAAAATCCCCAAACTGGCCATGTAACCCTAGAATGACTAGAAAAGCCGAAAATCGTGAGCTATATGTCACGATTTCGGCCAAATGTGCTGCGAAAATTAAAATCCCCGACTGACCCAGAACCCCGGAACGACTAGAAAAGCCGAAAATCGTGAGCTATAGATCGCCTTTTGGCCAAATGAGTTCAAAAATAAAATGCCCAAACCGCCCCAGAACTCGAGAACGACTAGAAAAGCCGAAAATCGTGAGCTATAGATCGCCTTTCTACCAAATGAGTTCAAAATAAAAATCCCCAAACCGCCCGTGAGCTATAGAACTCGAGAACGACTAGAAAAGCCGAAAATCGTGAGCTATAGGTCACGCCGCCAAATATGTCTCAAAATAAAAATCCCTGACCGACCCAGAACCCGAACGACTAGAAAAGCTGAAAATCGTGAGCTATAGGTCACGTTTTCGGCCAAATGTGCCGCGAAAATTAAAATACCGACCGACCCAGAACCCCGAACGACTAGAAAAGTCGAAAATCGTGAGCTATAGATCGCCTTTCTACCAAATGAGTTCAAAAATAAAATGCCCAAACCGCCCAAGAACCTTAGAACGACTAGAAAAGCCGAAAATCGTGAGCTATAGGTCACGCCGCCAAATGTGCTCAAAAAATAAAAATCCCTGACCGACCCAGAACCCCGAACGACTAGAAAAGCCGAAAATCGTGAGCTATAGATCGCCTTTCTACCAAATGAGTTCAAAATAAAAATGCCCAAACCGCCCAGAACCTTAGAACGACTAGAAAAGCCGAAAATCGTGAGCTATAGGTCACGCTTACCAAATGTGCCGCGAAAATTAAAATCTCTGACCGACCCAGAACCCCGAACGACTAGAAAAGCCGAAAATCGTGAGCTATAGATCGCCTTTCGCCAAATGAGCTCAAAAATAAAAATCCCCAAACCGCCCCAGAACCTTAGAACGACTAGAAAAGCCGAAAATCGTGAGCTATGGGTCACGCCGCCAAATATGTTGCGAAAATTAAAATCCCTGACCGACCCAGAACCCCGAACGACTAGAAAAGCCGAAAATCGTGAGCTATAGATCACGCCTACCAAATGAGTTCGAAAATAAAATGCCCAAACCGCCCCAGAACCTAGAACGACTAGAAAAGCCGAAAGTCGTGAGCTATAGATCGCCTTTTCTACCAAATGAGCTCAAAAATAAAAATCCCCAAACCGCCCAGAACCGAGAACGACTAGAAAAGCCGAAAATCGTGAGCTATAGGTCACGCCGCCAAATATGCCGCGAAAATTAAAAATCCTGACCGACCCCAGAACCCGAACGACTAGAAAAGCCGAAAATCGTGAGCTATAGGTCACGCCGCCAAATGTGTTCGAAAATTAAAATACCGACCGACCCAGAACCCCGAACGACTAGAAAAGTCGAAAATCGTGAGCTATAGATCGCCTTTTCTACCAAATGAGTTCAAAATAAAAATGCCCAAACCGCCCAAGAACCTTAGAACGACTAGAAAAGCCGAAAATCGTGAGCTATAGGTCACGCCGCCAAATGTGTCGCGAAAATAAAAATCCCTGACCGACCCAGAACCCCGAACGACTAGAAAAGCCGAAAATCGTGAGCTATAGATCGCCTTTCTACCAAATGAGCTCAAAATAAAATGCCCAAACCGCCCAGAACCTTAGAACGACTAGAAAAGTCGAAAATCGTGAGCTATAGGTCACGCCGCCAAATGTGCCGCGAAAATTAAAATCCTCGGACCGACCCAACCCCGAACGACTAGAAAAGTCGAAAATCGTGAGCTATAGATCGCCTTTCTACCAAATGAGTTCAAAAATAAAATCCCCAAACCGCCCTAAGAACCTTAGAACGACTAGAAAAGCCGAAAATCGTGAGCTATAGGTCACGCCGCCAAATATGTTGCGAAAATTAAAATCCCTGACCGACCCAGAACCCCGAACGACTAGAAAAGCCGAAAATCGTGAGCTATAGATCGCCTTCGCCAAATGAGTTCAAAAATAAAAATCCCCAAACCGCCTCGAACGTTAGAACGACTAGAAAAGCCGAAAATCGTGAGCTATAGGTCACGCCGCCAAATGTGCCGCGAAAATTAAAATCCCTGACCGACCCAGAACCCCGAACGACTAGAAAAGCTGAAAATCGTGAGCTATAGGTCACGTTTTCGGCCAAATATGCTGCGAAAATTAAAAATCCGCAGACTGACCCGGTAACCCCAGAACGACTAGAAAAGCTGAAAATCGTGAGCTATAGGTCACGTTTTCGGCCAAATGTGATGCGAAAATTAAAAATACCCTGACTGACCCGGTAACCCCGGAACGACTAGAAAAGCTGAAAATCGTGAGCTATAGATCGCCTTCTACCAAATGAGTCTCAAAATAAAATGCCCAAACCGCCCCGGTAACCTTAGAACGACTAGAAAAGCCGAAAATCGTGAGCTATAGGTCACGCTTTCGCCCAAATGTGTCGCGAAATTAAAATCCCTGACCGACCCAGAACCCCGAACGACTAGAAAAGTCGAAAATCGTGAGCTATAGATCGGTCTTCCTACCAAATGAGCTCAAAAATAAAATGCGTGAACCGCCCCAGAACCTTAGAACGACTAGAAAAGCGTAAAATCGTGAGCTATAGGTCACGCCGCCCAAATGTGCTACGAAAATTAAAATCCTGACCGACCCTAACCCCGAACGACTAGAAAAGTCGAAAATCGTGAGCTATAGGTCACGCCGCCAAATGATCCGCGAAAATTAAAATCCCCGACCGACCCGAGAACCCTAGAAACGACTAGAAAAGCCGAAAATCGTGAGCTATAGGTCACGCCGCCAAATGTGCCGCGAAAATTAAAATACCCTGACCGACCGGTAACCCCGAACGACTAGAAAAGCCGAAAATCGTGAGCTATAGATCGCCTTTTCGCCAAATGAGTTCAAAATAAAAATCCCCAAACCGCCCAGAACCTTAGAACGACTAGAAAAGCGAAAATCGTGAGCTATAGGTCACGCCGACCAAATGTGCCGCGAAAATTAAAAATCCCTGACCGACCCAGAACCCTAACGACTAGAAAAGCCGAAAATCGTGAGCTATAGGTCACGCCGCCAAATGTGCCGCGAAAATTAAAAATCCCTGACCGACCCAGAACCCCGAACGACTAGAAAAGTCGAAAATCGTGAGCTATAGATCGCCTTTCTACCAAATGAGTTCAAAAATTAAAATGCCCAAACCGCCCAGAACCTTAGAACGACTAGAAAAGTCGAAAATCGTGAGCTATAGGTCACGCTTACCAAATGTGTCGCGAAAATAAAATCCCTGACCGACCCAGAACCCCGAACGACTAGAAAAGCCGAAAATCGTGAGCTATAGGTCACGCCGCCAAATGTGCTACGAAAATTAAAATCCCTGACCGACCCAGAACCCCGAACGACTAGAAATGCCGAAAATCGTGAGCTATATATCGCCTTTCTACCAAATGAGTTCAAAAATAAAATCCCCAAACCGCCCAGAACCTTAGAACGACTAGAAAAGCCGAAAATCGTGAGCTATAGGTCACGCCGCCAAATGTGCCGCGAAACTAAAAATCCCTGACCGACCCAGAACCCCGAACGACTAGAAAAGTCGAAAATCGTGAGCTATAGATCGCCTTTCTACCAAATGAGTTCAAAAATAAAATCCCCAAACCGCCCGTAAACCTTAGAACGACTAGAAAAGCTGAAAATCGTGAGCTATAGGTCACATTTTCGGCCAAATGTGTCGCGAAAATGAAAAATCCCTGACCGATCCCAGAACCCCGAACGACTAGAAAAGTCGAAAATCGTGAGCTATAGGTCACGCCGCCAAATGTGCCGCAAAATTAAAAATCCCTGACCGACCCGAGAACCCGAACGACTAGAAAAGCCGAAAATCGTGAGCTATAGGTCACGCCGCCAAATGTGCCGCGAAAATTAAAATCCCTGACCGACCCAGAACCCGAACGACTAGAAAAGTCGAAAATCGTGAGCTATAGGTCACGCCGCCAAATGTGCCGCAAAATTAAAAATCCCAAACCGACCCAGAACCCCGAACGACTAGAAAAGTCGAAAATCGTGAGTCAGATCGCCTTTCACCAAATGAGCTCCAAAAAATAAAAATCTCCAAACTGGCCATGTAACCCTAGAATGACTAGAAAAGCCGAAAATCGTGAGCTATAGGTCACGCTTTCCCAAATGTGTCCGCGAAAATTAAAATCCCTGACCGACCCAGAACCCCGAACGACTAGAAAAGTCGAAAATCGTGAGCTATAGATCGCCTTTTGGCCAAATGAGTTCAAAATAAAATGCCCAAACCGCCCGGTAACCCGAGAACGACTAGAAAAGCCGAAAATCGTGAGCTATAGATCGCCTTTCTACCAAATGAGTTCAAAATAAAAATCCCCAAACCGCCCAGAACTCGAGAACGACTAGAAAAGTCGAAAATCGTGAGCTATAGGTCACGCCGCCAAATGTGCCGCGAAAATTAAAAATCCCCAACCGACCCTAGAACCCGTAACGACTAGAAAAGTCGAAAATCGTGAGCTATAGGTCACGCCGCCAAATGTGCCGCGAAAATTAAAAATACCGACCGACCCAGAACCCTGAACGACTAGAAAAGCCGAAAATCGTGAGCTATAGATCGCCTTTCAAATGAGTTCAAAATAAAATGCCCAAACCGCCCAAGAACCTTAGAACGACTAGAAAAGCCGAAAATCGTGAGCTATAGGTCACGCCGCCAAATGTGTCCGCAAAATTAAAATCCCCTTGACCGACCCAGAACCCCGAACGACTAGAAAAGTCGAAAATCGTGAGCTATAGGTCACGCCGCCAAATGTGCCGCAAAATTAAAATCCCCAACCGACCCAGAACCCCGAACGACTAGAAAAGTCGAAAATCGTGAGTATAGATCGCCTTTTCACCAAATGAGCTCCAAAATAAAAATCCCCAAACCGCCCAGTAACCCTAGAACGACTAGAAAAGCCGAAAATCGTGAGCTATAGGTCACGCCGCCCAAATGTGCGCGAAAATTAAAATCCCGACCGACCCAGAACCCGAACGACTAGAAAAGTCGAAAATCGTGAGCTATAGATCGCCTTTTTTACCAAATGAGTTCAAAAATAAAATGCCCAACCGCCCAGAACCCGAGAACGACTAGAAAAGCCGAAAATCGTGAGCTATAGATCGCCTTCGCCAAATGAGTTCAAAATAAAAATCCCAAACCGCCCCAGAACCGAGAACGACTAGAAAAGCCGAAAATCGTGAGCTATAGGTCACGCCGCCAAATGTGCCGCGAAAATTAAAATCCCTGACCGACCCAGAACCCGAAACGACTAGAAAAGTCGAAAATCGTGAGCTATAGGTCACGCCGCCAAATGTGCCGCGAAATTAAAAATACCGACCGACCCAGAACCCGAACGACTAGAAAAGCCGAAAATCGTGAGCTATAGATCGCCTTTCGCCAAATGAGTTCAAAATAAAAATGCCCAAACCGCCCAAGAACCTTAGAACGACTAGAAAAGTCGAAAATCGTGAGCTATAGGTCACGCCGCCAAATGTGTCGCGAAAATTAAAATCCCCGACCGACCCTAGAACCCCGAACGACTAGAAAAGCCGAAAATCGTGAGCTATAGGTCACGCCGCCAAATGTGTCGCGAAAATTAAAAATCCCTGACCGACCCAGAACCCCGAACGACTAAAAAGTCGAAAATCGTGAGTCATAGATCGCCTTCGCCAAATGAGCTCCAAAAAATAAAAATCTCCAAACTGGCCATGTAACCCTAGAATGAATAGAAAAGCCGAAAATCGTGAGCTATAGGTCACGTTTTCGGCCAAATGTGCTGCGAAAGTTAAAAATCCCCAGACTGACCCGGTAACCCCGGAACGACTAGAAAAGCTGAAAATCGTGAGCTATAGATCAGTCTTTTGGCCAAATGAGCTCCGAAAAATAAAAATGCCCAAACCGCCCCAGAACTCGAGAACGACTAGAAAAGCCGAAAATCGTGAGCTATAGATCGCCTTTCGCCAAATGAGTTCAAAAATAAAAATCCCCAAACCGCCCTAGAACCCGAGAACGACTAGAAAAGCCGAAAATCGTGAGCTATAGGTCACGCCGACCAAATGTGCCGCGAAAATTAAAATCCACTGACCGACCTTGCAACCCCGAACGACTAGAAAAGTCGAAAATCGTGAGCTATAGATCGCCTTTTCTACCAAATGAGTTCAAAATAAAAATCCCCAAACCGCCTCAGAACGTTAGAACGACTAGAAAAGTCGAAAATCGTGAGCTATAGGTCACGCTTACCAAATGTGCTACGAAAATTAAAAATCCCTGACCGACCCAGAACCCCGAACGACTAGAAAAGCCGAAAATCGTGAGCTATAGATCGTCTTTCTACCAAATGAGTTCAAAATAAAATCCCCAAACCGCCCGTAACCTTAGAACGACTAGAAAAGCCGAAAATCGTGAGCTATAGGTCACATTTTCGGCCAAATGTGTCGCGAAAATTAAAATCCCTGACCGACCCGCAGAACCCGAACGACTAGAAAAGCCGAAAATCGTGAGCTATAGGTCACGCTTACCAAATGTGCTGCGAAATTAAAAATCCCGACCGACCCAGAACCCCGAACGACTAGAAAAGCCGAAAATCGTGAGCTATAGATCGCCTTTCTACCAAATGAGTTCAAAAATAAAAATCCCCAAACCGCCCAGAACCTTAGAACGACTAGAAAAGCCGAAAATCGTGAGCTATAGGTCACGCCGCCAAATGTGCCGCGAAAATAAAAAATCCCTGACCGACCCAGAACCCCGAACGACTAGAAAAGCCGAAAATCGTGAGCTATAGGTAACGCCGCCAAATGGGTCGAAAATTAAAAATCCCTGACCGACCCAGAACCCCGAACGACTAGAAAAGCCGAAAATCGTGAGCTATAGATCGCCTTCTACCAAATGAGTTCAAAAATAAAAATCCCCAAACCGCCCCAGAACCTTAGAACGACTAGAAAAGCCGAAAATCGTGAGCTATAGGTCACGCCGCCAAATGTGTCGCGAAAATTAAAATCCCTGACCGACCCAGAACCCCGAACGACTAGAAAAGCCGAAAATCGTGAGCTATAGGTCACGCCGCCAAATGTGTCGCGAAAATTAAAATCCCCAAACCGACCCCAGAACCCCGAACGACTAGAAAAGTCCGAAAATCGTGAGCTATAGGTCACGCCGCCAAATGTGCCGCGAAAATTAAAATCCCTGACCGACCCAGAACCCCGAACGACTAGAAAAGTCGAAAATCGTGAGCTATAGATCGCCTTTCTACCAAATGAGTTCAAAATAAAAATCCCCAAACCGCCCCAGAACCTTAGAACGACTAGAAAAGCCGAAAATCGTGAGCTATAGGTCACGCCGCCAAATGTGCGCGAAAATAAAATCCCTGACCGACCCAGAACCCCGAACGACTAGAAAAGTCGAAAATCGTGAGCTATAGGTCACGCCGCCAAATGTGCTACGAAAATTAAAAATCCCTGACCGACCCAGAACCCTGAACGACTAGAAAAGCCGAAAATCGTGAGCTATAGATCACGCCGCCAAATGAGTTCAAAAATAAAAATCCCCAAACCGCCCGTAACCTTAGAACGACTAGAAAAGTCGAAAATCGTGAGCTATAGGTCACATTTTCGGCCAAATGTGCTGCGAAAATTAAAAATCCTGACTGACCCGGTAACCCCGGAACGACTAGAAAAGCTGAAAATCGTGAGCTATAGGTCACGCCGCCAAATGTGCCGCGAAAATTAAAATCCCGACCGACCCAGAACCCCGAACGACTAGAAAAGCCGAAAATCGTGAGCTATAGATCGCCTTCTACCAAATGAGTCTCAAAATAAAAATCCCCAAACCGCCCCAGAACCTTAGAACGACTAGAAAAGCCGAAAATCGTGAGCTATAGGTCACGCCGCCAAATGTGCGCAAAATAAAAATCCCCAAACCGACCCAGAACCCCGAACGACTAGAAAAGTCGAAAATCGTGAGCTATAGGTCACGCTTACCAAATGTGCTGCGAAAATTAAAAATCCTCGGACTGACCCGGTAACCCCGGAACGACTAGAAAAGCTGAAAATCGTGAGCTATAGATCGCCTTTCTACCAAATGAGTTCAAAAATAAAAATCCCAACCGCCCAGAACCCCGAACGACTAGAAAAGCCGAAAATCGTGAGCTATAGGTCACGCTTACCAAATGTGTCAAAATTAAAATCCCCGACCGACCCAGAACCCCGAACGACTAGAAAAGCCGAAAATCGTGAGCTATAGGTCACGCTTTCGCCAAATGAGTTCAAAAATTAAAATCCCAAACCGACCCAGAACCCCTTAGAACGACTAGAAAAGCCGAAAATCGTGAGCTATAGGTCACGCCGCCAAATGTGTCGCGAAATTAAAATCCCTGACCGACCCAGAACCCCGAACGACTAGAAAAGCCGAAAATCGTGAGCTATAGATCGCCTTTCTACCAAATGAGTTCAAAAATAAAATCCCCAAACCGCCCCAGAACCTTAGAACGACTAGAAAAGCCGAAAATCGTGAGCTATAGGTCACGCCGCCAAATGTGCCGCGAAAATAAAAATCCTGACCGACCCAGAACCCCGAACGACTAGAAAAGTCGAAAATCGTGAGCTATAGGTCACGCCGCCAAATGTGCTACGAAAATTAAAATCCCCTGACCGACCCAGAACCCCGAACGACTAGAAAAGCCGAAAATCGTGAGCTATAGATCGCCTTTCTACCAAATGAGTTCAAAAATAAAATCCCAAACCGCCCCAGAACCTTAGAACGACTAGAAAAGCCGAAAATCGTGAGCTATAGGTCACGCTTACCAAATGTGCCGCGAAAATTAAAATCCCTGACCGACCCAGAACCCGAACGACTAGAAAAGTCGAAAATCGTGAGCTATAGATCGCCTTCGCCAAATGAGTTCAAAAATAAAAATCCCCAAACCGCCTCGAACGTTAGAACGACTAGAAAAGCCGAAAATCGTGAGCTATAGGTCACGCCGCCCAAATGTGCTACGAAAATTAAAAATCCCTGACCGACCCAGAACCCCGAACGACTAGAAAAGCCGAAAATCGTGAGCTATAGATCGCCTTTCGCCAAATGAGTTCAAAAATAAAAATCCCCAAACCGCCCCAGAACCTTAGAACGACTAGAAAAGCCGAAAATCGTGAGCTATAGGTCACGCCGCCAAATGTGCCGCGAAAATTAAAAATCCCTGACCGACCGGTAACCCCGAACGACTAGAAAAGTCGAAAATCGTGAGCTATAGGTCACGCTTTCTACAAAATGAGCCGCGAAAATTAAAACCCCAAACCGACCCTAGAACCCTTAGAACGACTAGAAAAGTCGAAAATCGTGAGCTATAGGTCACGCCGCCAAATGTGCCGCGAAATTAAAATCCCTGACCGACCCGGTAACCCCTGAACGACTAGAAAAGCCGAAAATCGTGAGCTATAGGTCACGCCGCCAAATGAGCCGCGAAAATAAAAATCCCCAGACCGACCCAGAACCCGAACGACTAGAAAAGCCGAAAATCGTGAGCTATAGGTCACGCCGCCAAATGTGTCGCGAAAATTAAAATCCCTGACCGACCCAGAACCCCGAACGACTAGAAAAGCCGAAAATCGTGAGCTATAGATCGCCTTTTCTACCAAATGAGTCTCAAAAATAAAATCCCCAAACCGCCCGGTAACCTTAGAACGACTAGAAAAGCCGAAAATCGTGAGCTATAGGTCACGCCGCCAAATGTGTCGCGAAAATTAAAATCCCTGACCGACCCTGTGAACCCCGAACGACTAGAAAAGCCGAAAATCGTGAGCTATAGATCGCGTCTTCTCGCCAAATGAGCTCAAAAATAAAATCCCCAAACCGCCCCAGAACCTTAGAACGACTAGAAAAGCCGAAAATCGTGAGCTATAGGTCACGCCGCCAAATGTGCCGCGAAATTAAAAATCCCTGACCGACCCAGAACCCCGAACGACTAGAAAAGCCGAAAATCGTGAGCTATAGGTCACGCTTCTACCAAATGAGTCGCAAAATTAAAATCCCCAAACCGACCCAGAACCCTAGAACGACTAGAAAAGCCGAAAATCGTGAGCTATAGGTCACGCTTACCAAATGTGCCGCGAAAATTAAAATCCCGACCGACCCGAACCCCGAACGACTAGAAAAGTCGAAAATCGTGAGCTATAGATCGCCTTTTCTACGCCAAATGAGTCTCAAAAATAAAATCCCCAAACCGCCCGAGAAACCTTAGAACGACTAGAAAAGCCGAAAATCGTGAGCTATAGGTCACGCCGCCCAAATGTGCCGCGAAATTAAAAATCCCCAGACCGACCCAGAACCCCGAACGACTAGAAAAGCCGAAAATCGTGAGCTATAGGTCACGCCGACCAAATGTGTCGCGAAAATTAAAATCCCTGACCGACCCAGAACCCCGAACGACTAGAAAAGCCGAAAATCGTGAGCTATAGATCGCCTTTTCGCCAAATGAGCTTCAAAATAAAATGCCCAAACCGCCCAGAACCTTAGAACGACTAGAAAAGCCGAAAATCGTGAGCTATAGGTCACGCCGCCAAATGTGCCGCGAAAATAAAAATCCCTGACCGACCTTGAACCCTGAACGACTAGAAAAGTCGAAAATCGTGAGCTATAGATCGCTTTTCGCCAAATGAGTCGCAAAAATTAAAATCCCCAAACGACCCTCAGAACCCCGAACGACTAGAAAAGTCGAAAATCGTGAGCTATAGATCGCCTTTCGCCAAATGAGTTCAAAAATAAAATCCCCAAACCGCCCAGAACCTTAGAACGACTAGAAAAGCCGAAAATCGTGAGCTATAGGTCACGCCGCCAAATGTGTCGCGAAAATTAAAATCCCTGACCGACCCAGAACCCTGAACGACTAGAAAAGCCGAAAATCGTGAGCTATAGATCACGCTTTCTACCAAATGAGTCCAAAAATAAAAATCCTCAAACCGCCCAGAACCTTAGAACGACTAGAAAAGCCGAAAATCGTGAGCTATAGGTCACGCTTACCAAATGTGTCGCGAAATTAAAAATCCCTGACCGACCCTTAACCCCGAACGACTAGAAAAGCCGAAAATCGTGAGCTATAGGTCACATTTTCGCCAAATGAGCTCAAAATTAAAATCCCTGAACCGACCCAGAACCCGAACGACTAGAAAAGCCGAAAATCGTGAGCTATAGGTCACGCCGCCAAATGTGCCGCGAAAATTAAAATCCCTGACCGACCCAGAACCCTAACGACTAGAAAAGCCGAAAATCGTGAGCTATAGGTCACGCCGCCAAATGTGTCGCAAAATTAAAATCCCTGACCGACCCAGAACCCCGAACGACTAGAAAAGTCGAAAATCGTGAGCTCATAGATCGCCTTCGCCAAATGAGCTCCAAAAATAAAAATCCCCAAACCGCCCCATGTAACCCTAGAACGACTAGAAAAGCCGAAAATCGTGAGCTATAGGTCACGCCGCCAAATGTGCCGCGAAAATTAAAATCCCTGACCGACCCAGAACCCCGAACGACTAGAAAAGTCGAAAATCGTGAGCTATAGATCGCCTTTCTACCAAATGAGTTCAAAAATAAAATCCCCAAACCGCCCCAGAACCCGAACGACTAGAAAAGCCGAAAATCGTGAGCTATAGGTCACCTTTTCGCCAAATGAGCTCGCGAAAATTAAAATCCCCAAACCGACCCAGAACTCTAGAACGACTAGAAAAGCCGAAAATCGTGAGCTATAGGTCACGCCGCCAAATGAGTCGCGAAAATTAAAATCCCTGACCGACCCAGAACCCGAACGACTAGAAAAGCCGAAAATCGTGAGCTATAGGTCACGCCGCCAAATGTGTCGCGAAAATTAAAATCCTCGACCGACCCGAAACCCGAACGACTAGAAAAGCCGAAAATCGTGAGCTATAGATCGCCTTTCTACCAAATGAGTTCAAAAATAAAATCCCCAAACCGCCCAGAACCTTAGAACGACTAGAAAAGCCGAAAATCGTGAGCTATAGGTCACGCCGCCCAAATGTGCCGCGAAATTAAAAATCCCGGACCGACCCAGAACCTTGAACGACTAGAAAAGCCGAAAATCGTGAGCTATAGGTCACGCCGCCAAATGTGTCGCGAAATTAAAAATCCTGACCGACCCAGAACCCCTAACGACTAGAAAAGTCGAAAATCGTGAGCTATAGATCGCCTTTTCTACCAAATGAGCTCCAAAAATAAAATCCCCAAACCGCCCAGAACCCTAGAACGACTAGAAAAGCCGAAAATCGTGAGCTATAGGTCACGCTTACCAAATGTGCCGCGAAAATTAAAATCCTCAGACCGACCCAGAACCCGAACGACTAGAAAAGCCGAAAATCGTGAGCTATAGATCGCCTTTTCGCCAAATGAGTCTCCAAAAATAAAATCCCAAACCGCCCAGAACCCGAGAACGACTAGAAAAGTCGAAAATCGTGAGCTATAGATCGCGCTCGCCAAATGAGTTCAAAATAAAATCCCCAAACCGCCCAGAACTCGAGAACGACTAGAAAAGCCGAAAATCGTGAGCTATAGGTCACGCCGCCAAATGTGTCGCGAAAATTAAAATCCCTGACCGACCCAGAACCCCGAACGACTAGAAAAGCCGAAAATCGTGAGCTATAGATCGCCTTTCGCCAAATGAGTTCAAAATAAAAATCCCCAAACCGCCCGGAACCTTAGAACGACTAGAAAAGCCGAAAATCGTGAGCTATAGGTCACGCCGCCAAATGTGCCGCGAAAATTAAAATCCCTGACCGACCCAGAACCCCGAACGACTAGAAAAGCCGAAAATCGTGAGCTATAGGTCACGCCGCCAAATGTGCTGCGAAAATTAAAAATCCCCGGACTGACCCGGTAACCCCGGAACGACTAGAAAAGCTGAAAATCGTGAGCTATAGATCGCCTTTCCGCCAAATGAGTTCAAAATAAAATCCCCAAACCGCCCAGAACCCGAGAACGACTAGAAAAGCCGAAAATCGTGAGCTATAGGTCACGCTTTCCCAAATGTGTCGAAAATAAAAATCCCTGACCGACCCAGAACCCTGAACGACTAGAAAAGCCGAAAATCGTGAGCTATAGGTCACGCTTACCAAATGTGCTGCGAAAATTAAAATCCCCTGACCGACCCAGAACCCCGAACGACTAGAAAAGTCGAAAATCGTGAGCTATAGATCGCCTTTCGCCAAATGAGTTCAAAATTAAAATCCCCAAACCGCCCCAGAACCTTAGAACGACTAGAAAAGTCGAAAATCGTGAGCTATAGGTCACGCCGCCAAATGTGCTGCGAAAATTAAAATCCCTGACCGACCCAGAACCCCGAACGACTAGAAAAGCCGAAAATCGTGAGCTATAGGTCACGCCGCCAAATGTGCGCGAAATTAAAAATCCCTGACCGACCCTGAACCCCGAACGACTAGAAAAGCCGAAAATCGTGAGCTATAGGTCACGCTTCGCCAAAATGTGCTGCAAAATTAAAATCCCTGACCGACCTTGAACCCTGAACGACTAGAAAAGCCGAAAATCGTGAGCTATAGATCGCCTTTTCGCCAAATGAGTTCAAAAATAAAATCCCCAAACCGCCCGAACCTTAGAACGACTAGAAAAGCCGAAAATCGTGAGCTATAGGTCACGCCGCCAAATGTGCCGCGAAAATTAAAAATCCCTGACCGACCTTGAACCCTTAACGACTAGAAAAGTCGAAAATCGTGAGCTATAGGTCACGCTTGTCGCGACCAAATGACCGTTCCCGAAAATTAAAAAGATCCTGACCGACCCAAAACCCCGAGAACGACTAGAAAAGCCGAAAATCGTGAGCTATAGGTCACGCCGCCAAATGTGCTACGAAAATTAAAATCCCTGACCGACCCAGAACCCCGAACGACTAGAAAAGCCGAAAATCGTGAGCTATAGATCGCCTTTCTACCAAATGAGTTCAAAAATAAAAATCCCCAAACCGCCTCAGAACGTTAGAACGACTAGAAAAGCCGAAAATCGTGAGCTATAGGTCACGCCGCCAAATGTGCTACGAAAATTAAAATCCACTGACCGACCCCAGAACCCCGAACGACTAGAAAAGTCGAAAATCGTGAGCTATAGATCGCCTTTCTACCAAATGAGTTCAAAAATAAAATCCCCAAACCGCCTCAGAACGTTAGAACGACTAGAAAAGCCGAAAATCGTGAGCTATAGGTCACGCCGCCAAATGTGTCGCGAAAATTAAAAATCCCTGACCGACCCAGAACCCTGAACGACTAGAAAAGCCGAAAATCGTGAGCTATAGGTCACGCCGCCAAATGTGTTCGAAAATTAAAAACTCTGATCGACCCAGAACCCTAGAACGACTAGAAAAGCCGAAAATCGTGAGCTATAGATCGCCTTTTACCAAATGAGCTCCAAAAATAAAAATCCCCAAAACCGCCCCAGAACCTTAGAACGACTAGAAAAGTCGAAAATCGTGAGCTATAGGTCGACGCCGCCAAATGTGCCGCAAAATTAAAAATCCCAACCGACCGACCCAGAACCCGTGAGAACGACTAGAAAAGCCGAAAATCGTGAGCTATAGGTCACGCTTCAACCAAATGTGTCGCGAAAATTAAAATCCCGACCGACCCGAACCCCGAACGACTAGAAAAGCCGAAAATCGTGAGCTATAGATCGCCTTTCTACCAAATGAGTTCAAAATAAAAATCCCAAACCGCCCAGAACCTTAGAACGACTAGAAAAGTCGAAAATCGTGAGCTATAGGTCACGCCGCCAAATGTGCCGCGAAAATTAAAATCCCTGACCGACCCAGAACCCCGAACGACTAGAAAAGCCGAAAATCGTGAGCTATAGGTCACGCTTTCTCGCCAAATGTGCCGCGAAAATTAAAAATCCTCTGACCGACCCAGAACCCCGAACGACTAGAAAAGTCGAAAATCGTGAGCTATAGATCGCCTTTCTACCAAATGAGCTCCAAAAATAAAAATCCCAAACCGCCCGGTAACCCTTAGAACGACTAGAAAAGCCGAAAATCGTGAGCTATAGGTCACGCCGCCAAATGTGCCGCGAAAATTAAAATCCCTGACCGACCCGCAACCCCGAACGACTAGAAAAGCCGAAAATCGTGAGCTATAGATCGCCTTTCGCCAAATGAGCTTCAAAAATAAAAATCCCAAACCGCCCCAGAACCCGAGAACGACTAGAAAAGCCGAAAATCGTGAGCTATAGATCACGCCGCCAAATGAGTCGTGAAAATAAAAATCCCCAACCGCCCAGAACTCGAGAACGACTAGAAAAGCCGAAAATCGTGAGCTATAGGTCACGCCGACCAAATGTGTCACAAATTAAAATCCACTGACCGACCCAGAACCCCGAACGACTAGAAAAGCCGAAAATCGTGAGCTATAGATCGCCTTTCTACCAAATGAGTTCAAAAAATAAAAATCCCCAAAACCGCCCGACTAGAACCCGAGAACGACTAGAAAAGCCGAAAATCGTGAGCTATAGGTCACGAAAAGCCGCCAAATGTGCTAAATGAAAATTAAAAATCCCTGACCGACCCAGAACCCCGAACGACTAGAAAAGCCGAAAATCGTGAGCTATAGATCACGCTACCAAATGAGTTCAAAAATAAAAATCCCCAAACGCCCGTAACCTTAGAACGACTAGAAAAGCCGAAAATCGTGAGCTATAGGTCACGCCGCCAAATGTGCCGCGAAAATTAAAATCCCTGACCGACCCCAGAACCCCGAACGACTAGAAAAGCCGAAAATCGTGAGCTATAGGTCACGCCGCCAAATGTGTCGCGAAATTAAAAATCCCTGACCGACCCAGAACCCCGAACGACTAGAAAAGCCGAAAATCGTGAGCTATAGATCGCCTTCTACCAAATGAGTTCAAAATAAAAATCCCCAAACCGCCCCAGAACCTTAGAACGACTAGAAAAGCCGAAAATCGTGAGCTATGGGTCACGCCGCCAAATGTGCCGCGAAATAAAAAATCCCTGACCGACCCTGCAGAACCCGAACGACTAGAAAAGTCGAAAATCGTGAGCTATAGGTCGCGCCGCCAAATGTGTCAAAATTAAAATCCCTGGACCGACCCAGAACCCCGAACGACTAGAAAAGCTAAAAATCGTGAGCTATAGGTCACGCCGCCAAATGTGTCGCAAAATTAAAATCCCTGACCGACCCTAAACCCCGAACGACTAGAAAAGCCGAAAATCGTGAGCTATAGATCGCCTTTCTACCAAATGAGTTCAAAAATAAAAATCCCCAAACCGCCTCAGAACCTTAGAACGACTAGAAAAGCCGAAAATCGTGAGCTATAGGTCACGCCGCCAAATGTGCGAAAATTAAAATCCCTGACCGACCCAGAACCCCGAACGACTAGAAAAGCCGAAAATCGTGAGCTATAGGTCACGCCGCCAAATGTGCCGCGAAAATTAAAAATCCCTGACCGACCCAGAACCCCGAACGACTAGAAAAGCCGAAAATCGTGAGCTATAGGTCACGCCGCCAAATGTGCCGCGAAATTAAAATCCCCTGACCGACCCTGAACCCCTAAACGACTAGAAAAGCCGAAAATCGTGAGCTATAGATCGCCTTTCTACCAAATGAGTTCAAAATAAAAATCCCCAAACCGCCCTCAGAACCTTAGAACGACTAGAAAAGCCGAAAATCGTGAGCTATAGGTCACGCCGCCAAATGTGCCGCGAAATTAAAAATCCCCTGACCGACCGAACCCCGAACGACTAGAAAAGCCGAAAATCGTGAGCTATAGGTCACGCCGCCAAATGTGCCGCGAAATTAAAATCTCTGACCGACCCTTAAACCCCGAACGACTAGAAAAGCCGAAAATCGTGAGCTATAGATCGCCTTTCTACCAAATGAGTTCAAAAATAAAAATCCCCAAACCGCCCGGTAACCTTAGAACGACTAGAAAAGCCGAAAATCGTGAGCTATAGGTCACGCCGCCAAATGTGCCGCAAAATTAAAATCCCTGACCGACCCAGAACCCAGAACGACTAGAAAAGCCGAAAATCGTGAGCTATAGGTCACGCCGCCAAATGTGCCGCGAAAATTAAAATACCGACCGACCGAGAACCCCGAACGACTAGAAAAGTCGAAAATCGTGAGCTATAGATCACCTTTTCTACCAAATGAGTTCAAAAATAAAATGCCCAAACCGCCCAGAACCTTAGAACGACTAGAAAAGTCGAAAATCGTGAGCTATAGGTCACGCCGCCAAATGTGCCGCGAAATTAAAAATCCTCGGACCGACCTTGCAACCCCGAACGACTAGAAAAGCCGAAAATCGTGAGCTATAGGTCACGCTTTTCGCCAAATGTGTCGCGAAAATTAAAATCCTCGACCGACCCCAGAACCCGAACGACTAGAAAAGCCGAAAATCGTGAGCTATAGATCGCCTTCTCGCCAAATGAGTTCAAAAATAAAATCCCCAAACCGCCTCGTAGACCTTAGAACGACTAGAAAAGCCGAAAATCGTGAGCTATAGGTCACGCTTACCAAATGTGCCGCGAAAATTAAAAATCCTCTGACCGACCCAGAACCCCGAACGACTAGAAAAGCCGAAAATCGTGAGCTATAGGTCACGCTACCAAATGAGCTCCGAAAATAAAAATCTCAAACCGACCCTTGAACCCCGAACGACTAGAAAAGCTAAAATCGTGAGCTATAGGTCACGCTTACCAAATGTGCCGCGAAAATTAAAATCCCTGACCGACCCGCAACCCCGAACGACTAGAAAAGCCGAAAATCGTGAGCTATAGGTCACCTTTCGCCAAATGAGTTCAAAAATAAAAATCCCCAAACCGCCTCAGAACGTTAGAACGACTAGAAAAGCCGAAAATCGTGAGCTATAGGTCACATTTTCGCCAAATGTGCTACAAAAATTAAAATCCCTGACCGACCCGCAGAACCCCGAACGACTAGAAAAGCCGAAAATCGTGAGCTATAGATCGCCTTCTACCAAATGAGTTCCAAAAATAAAAATCCCAAACCGCCCGCAGAACCTTAGAACGACTAGAAAAGCCGAAAATCGTGAGCTATAGGTCACGCCGCCAAATGTGCCGCGAAATTAAAATCCCTGACCGACCGTAACCCCGAACGACTAGAAAAGCCGAAAATCGTGAGCTATAGGTCACGCTTTACCAAATGAGCTCGCGAAAATTAAAAATCCTCACCGACCCAGAACCCCGAACGACTAGAAAAGCCGAAAATCGTGAGCTATAGATCGCCTTCGCCAAATGAGTCGCAAAATAAAATCTCCAAACCGCCCGGTAACCTTAGAACGACTAGAAAAGCCGAAAATCGTGAGCTATAGGTCACGCTTTCTACCAAATGAGCCGCAAAATTAAAACCTTTGACCGACCCAGAACCCTTAAACGACTAGAAAAGTCGAAAATCGTGAGCTATAGGTCAGCGCCGCCAAATGTGCTCACGAAAATTAAAAATCCTGACCGACCCAGAACCCCGAACGACTAGAAAAGTCGAAAATCGTGAGCTATAGATCGCCTTTCTACCAAATGAGCTCCAAAAATAAAATCCCCAAACCGCCCAGAACCCTAGAACGACTAGAAAAGCCGAAAATCGTGAGCTATAGGTCACGCCGCCAAATGTGCCGCGAAAATTAAAATCCTTGACCGACCCCAGAACCCCGAACGACTAGAAAAGTCGAAAATCGTGAGCTATAGATCGCCTTGGCCAAATGAGTCTCAAAAATAAAAATCCCAAACCGCCTCAGAACGTTAGAACGACTAGAAAAGCCGAAAATCGTGAGTTATAGGTCACATTTTCGCCAAATGTGCTGCAAAATTAAAAATCCCTGACCGACCCAGAACCCTGAACGACTAGAAAAGCCGAAAATCGTGAGCTATAGATCGCCTTTTCGCCAAATGAGTTCAAAAATAAAATCCCCAAACCGCCCGTGAACCTTAGAACGACTAGAAAAGCCGAAAATCGTGAGCTATAGGTCACGCTTACCAAATGTGTCGCGAAATTAAAAATCCTTGACCGACCCTAACCCCGAACGACTAGAAAAGTCGAAAATCGTGAGCTATAGGTCACGCCGCCAAATGTGCTCAAAATTAAAATCCTGACCGACCCAGAACCCCGAACGACTAGAAAAGTCGAAAATCGTGAGCTATAGATCGCCTTTTGGCCAAATGAGTCCAAAAATAAAATGCCCAAACCGCCCCGCAACTCGAGAACGACTAGAAAAGCCGAAAATCGTGAGCTATAGATCACGCTTTCTACCAAATGAGTTCAAAAATAAAAATCCCCATCCGCCCCAGAACCCGAGAACGACTAGAAAAGCCGAAAATCGTGAGCTATAGATCACATTTTCGCCAAATATGTCGCAAAAATAAAAATCCCCAAACCGACCGACCCTAAGAACCCGTAACGACTAGAAAAGCCGAAAATCGTGAGCTATAGGTCACGCCGCCAAATGTGCCGCGAAAATTAAAATCCTCGACCGACCCTTGAACCCCGAACGACTAGAAAAGTCAAAATCGTGAGCTATAGATCGCCTTTCTACCAAATGAGTTCAAAAATAAAATGCCCAAACCGCCCAAGAACCTTAGAACGACTAGAAAAGCCGAAAATCGTGAGCTATAGGTCACGCCGCCAAATGTGTCGCGAAATTAAAATCCCTGACCGACCCAGAACCCCGAACGACTAGAAAAGCCGAAAATCGTGAGCTATAGGTCACGCCGCCAAAATGTGTGCGAAAATTAAAATCCCTGACCGACCTTAGAACCCCGAACGACTAAAAAGTCGAAAATCGTGAGCTATAGATCGCCTTTCTACCAAATGAGCTCCAAAAATAAAAATCTCCAAACCGCCATAACCCTAGAACGACTAGAAAAGCCGAAAATCGTGAGCTATAGGTCACGCCGCCAAATGTGTCGCGAAATTAAAATCCCTCAGA